>JAJOOE010001159.1:0-30779 GCA_036250405.1 Solanum raphanifolium
GCAACGTTGTGCCTCCTAGTTGAACAGAGAATCATGTTGACTCAGAATATGACTGAAATGAGAGTAACATGAATACATCCCATGATCTTATTGACAAATGTGGTAATCTTATTACGGATATAGATCTTCAGCTTGACGAGCTCGAGAGTTAAGTTGCTTCACACAAGAGATGTTAGATTCGATATGGTAGACTTTCAAATGCCTGATTATTTCCCTTGTGTAGTTTACTTGTTCCCGAGTTATTGTTTGGTTTACCTATTTCAATTTTATGCTTACTCTCTCATTTCAGTAGTTTAAAAAGTAAGGATTTTCTACAATCCTGCTGCATTGTTATCAAAAGTTTTATGAATACTTTGCAAATATCACTTACTTCAATGAAAGGCATTAAAGAATATTTTTATTATGTAGACGTATGATGTTACTTGATTCTATTTTTACTAACTTCAACCAATTCCACGCAGCTTGGTAGAGCAGTGTTGGGCTAATGAGGTGTCAATATAACTTTGTTCTTAGAGACACTCAAAAAACTAAAATTGACAAATAGTCATTGGAACATCATATCTTTACTTAGTGATATAAATGCAAGAACTTAGAATACATCAAAATGATGTATTTTGTATACATTAACTTATTATGAATTCCCTATTTGATATTACAAACATATTTTATATCTACCTATCTGATGCAGAATATTTTTTGTCAATTTTCTATAGTTTCTTCACAAATATAGTTTTTCAATATTATTTTATTTGCTATTGTTCCTTGATGGTTTCCAACTCTTTCATCTTCTGATACTCAGAGTATTCTGCCTTGAGATAATCCTAGATGATTCTTGTTGATTTTAGAGGCATAATACAAGTGAAGATTGTTGAAGAGACACGACACCCCATTTTTTAGAAATTTGTAGTTGTTTGGTCTTTATGAATCCTAATTTTTTGAGACATGTGAGGTATCCAGGTAGTGAAATTTCTTCATAGTCTTACTCGATTGCCTCCCAAAGATTTAAAGCTTCTAGATACCAAGGTGAAACTAATATAGGTAAAGATTGGTGGATGCCCGATTAGATTCTTATCGTAGGCTGATTTTATTTTATAAAAAATTACAGAGACAAGTTGAAGCTCCTCACCGAGTTGGAAGAGTTAAGAGAGGCAGATCGACAACGTGAAGATCAAAACCTTTTGTTATTGACAAGAGTCAATTTCGAAATTTTAGATTTCCTTTTTCCTATATTTTAGCATCATTAAAATTTAGTGTATTATCTGCATTCAAATATTGTTTTAACTTACTATCCAAATTCTATGCTTAATATTCACCTATGTAACTTTTCCGGCACAATCACTAATTTAATCGTTTCTTAAATGGCTAGACGAGGATCTTAACTTCCACGAAAAGAATATTAATGTGTCAGATTTTATTTTGAAAATACAATTTGCATATCTGGAAAAGTTACCGTGATAGACAATTCAGAAATATTTCAATATGAGTGTATCTTTTAAAGTTTATCGTATTTTAATATAATTATTTTACCAAATATTAAAAGTGGGAAAATCAAAATTGCAAAGTTGATTCACCATTTTACCCCTATGTTATAAATATCTAATTAATTTATTAGTATTATTATTATAATTATTAAATTTATATTACTTAATATTAGCATACTATTTAATGGGAAGAGCTTTTATTTTTCTAGTACAAAAGAAAGTTTTTCACATTTTAGGCATTTCACCTCCAAAATAAATAACTTTTAGTCTTCTTCAGTTACCTAATAATATTTACAATGAATTATGTTATCTAATCCATTAAATTTTGCTGAATCATCAACTTATATAAACGGATTTATAAATTAAGAATATGTACAACTCTCCCCATTAAGAGGAAGAAGTAGAGTAGTGTTGTTCAAAACTGAACTGAAATCGATAATTTAGTTATTGGTTCAATGGTTCGGGCTAATGGTTTAACAGTTCTGGTCTCGATTTACTATAAAATTCTTATCGGCTTATTAGTGCAAGTCTAGGTTTTGCCATAGTTCTAATCGGTTGCCCCGATAAGAAGTTTAATTAGTTATATTTATAACACTTAAGGTCTTAGATACTTTTAGCCTTTAAGTTTTAGCCTTCACTCTCTTTAATGTGACTTTATAGTTGACACTCAAATTTCACAATAATATTCTAAAGTTGTGACATCACTTATTGATTCACTGTCACTGCTCCCACACCAATGAGTTATATTGTATATCATTCCCTAAGTGTGGAAATTGAGGTTCAAATGGTTGGTTCCCTTACTTTAATTCTTTGTTTTTAACTTCTCATTACAGTGAGTGAGACACTGAGATGTTCCTTCAATAATGCAATACTACAATCTCAATGCGAATGTTTTTATTAGTCATGGTCTCATTATCATTAATGGTTTTTTGTTAGTAGTGATGTAATTGTTTCTCTTTATAGTTCATATCAAAATTGGCTTGCTTGTTATGAGGAATCCATTTGAGTTTGCTAGTTTGGACAATATGGACATCTCTTTCGAGGTTAATATAAAGTTTTACTAAGTGTTTTATGTAGTAATTGACTAATATGTAAAAGTTCATCATTGACTACTGGCTACTGTGTATTGTCAATTAGTGATTAGTGCATTAGTAATTCTCAATGGAAATTGTCTGAAATGTTAACGGTTGTTAACCGGATAACCGAACCAATAACGATTACTTACCGATAAATCAATAATAGATAAACCGATATCTTAACAGTCCAATGACAGTTTAGCATAATACAAATCGATAACCTATAAGTAAAACTGATAAGTTCCAAAACCGAAACAAACCGACCAATATACAGCCCTTTAGTAGAGTAAAGTTACAAATTTAATGAGGAAGTTCATTTTCCAGCTTTTTTAGTTTTTGTGAGCATATCCATAAAAATGTATATCCATATTTATATAAGTTTTTATGAGCTTAGGTTTTATACAATACCAACGTTTTATATTCATGTTTATGGGTTCAAATTAAACTAATGTTTTTACATAAAAGTGTTAGAGATTGACTTTTGTCCCTATTATATGTTATTCCTATTCATTAGCTTGAGTCGTTGCTAAGCTTGAAGTTGTCTGGAACTTCAATTTTTTATGCCTAAAATTTGCTGAAGTTGTTAAAGAAAAGTGGATAAACGAAAAAAATAGGTATTCATATTTAATATATTTGTGATTTATGTTTATTAATGTTTTCCTAATCACAAAATTAAAAGTGGATAAAAGCACTGGATAAATACTACTCTAATAGTTGAAATTTCTAATCAAAATAACAAAGTGAAAAACACGACAAGAACATCGTTTATAAAAGAATATCATATGTACTTAACATGTTATTACAAAATATAATTCATTATAAATTTTATCTACTTACCAATATTTAGTTGTTCAATTCTGGAGGTTCAGATAATATTCAATTATCTATTGTTCAACAAATAAGTCATTTGAATAAGTGGACTATTCATCTATTTTAGTTTGTATTATTTTACTCTATTCTATTCTTCATTACATTGTATTTTTAATATGATTTATACTATATAAACTACTTGAATGGGATACACGTGCAACAAACATGTTCAGAGATTAGTCTATATATAAGAAAAAAATTATGCTTAAAACTAAAAACTAAACACGTGAAAGATTCAACATTCAATATAGATATATTACAAAAAAAACTTATATACAAATTATAATTTTTCAGTGAAAGTAAGATTCGAATGAATTTTGAGCCAAGAGGTTGGTGGATTGTTTTGAAATTAATTTTCCAAGAGAAATAAAATATACAACTAACAAACCTCTTTAACTTCTTCTTACATAAAAACAAAAGATCAAATATTAATTTAATTATAACACTTAAAAGACAATTTCAACACTTTGCCACACTCCACCCCTCAACCTGAACTCTAGACCACGACCCCTCCCACTACCCGTAGTGGCCTTTACGGGCCGTTTAGTGGCTCGTGGGAAGGTCTCATTTTGGGCAGTCTTGGACTAACCTAGCTCACCACGCTCATCACCACGACCCGTCTTGGTGGTCGTGGGAGGTGAGCATGACTTGGTTAGCTACTGTGAGTACCATGGGCAGCACCATGACTCGTGGTGCCCTTCACGGCCCAGTATGGGTCCTCGTGAAGGTTGCCCAAGCTCACTTCCTTAGTGGAAGACCTCTCTCTTTAACCCATTATTAGACTACTTAATTTCCGAGGTGTTAAATTATCTCCCCCTTGGGGACATCCGTCCTCGAATGGAATTCTAGACACCTTTTGAAACAAAAGACTCTAGACTAGCAACCGATCATACATGCAACTCATCAATGTGCACACAACAAAGGAGGAAACATAAAATCCAAGCTAAACATACTCAATCCATCACAAGGAAAGTAGGAACTACATATAGCAACCCAATATGCATGAAATTTCAATATTTCTCATGTTCAAGGAGGAACTACCATCTCCAAGCTAAAAGCATATTGTACACAATCTCATGGAGCCTATATGCAATCTATACTCAAAAGCATATATCCAAGGAGGAAATATCATCTCCAAGCTAAGGCATGTTCAACAATTCATCTCATGAAGTATATAGGCAACTCATACTCAATGCACTACAACATGAGGAAAATCAAGCACATAAACTCATTTTCTTTCAAAACACAAGTTTCTCATGAACATGCATAACATAAGGAAATCTTCGAAATATCTAAATTTCACAAGTAATTCTCATCATCTCAAGAATGATTCAATCATTTTTTTTCTTTATTTTTTTAAAGTTTTCCTTCATAATAGCCACCCTCAACTTATGTATTTGACATGCGTTAAGGTGCACGATGTCCTTGGAAGGACCAGGGCCATCGTCAAGGTAACTTCTTTTGTTCATCTTTTTTTTTTCACAACACATTCTTTTAAAGAGGGATTTTTTAGCATGTTGTAGCTATCATTGATTACCTTTTCACTCAACCATCCCCTTTTCTTCAGATTTAACAATTAGAATAAGTCTATGCTATAGTGCTCAAGGACGCAGGGTGCAAAAACTAGGTATTCAACAGAAATGTCAAGGCAAAAATTTCGCTACCAATAAAAAGCTACAAGCTCAAAGAGGCTACTAGTGATATATATCTGAAAAGGTTAAAATTTATAAGACGGATCAAAGAAAGTCTATTATCATCTCCTAAACTAGCAACAATTTTTATTTTTCTTCAATAACATGCAGTGCAAGTTCTAGACTAAGATGCAAAACATGGAATAAACAAAATCTTACCACACATGGTACAGGTATTAATCAAGATGGATCAATTCCATTTTTAATAGAGAGAGGATCATAACAAACTACAAAATAAATAAGCTATACACAAAGTCACAGCCTTGAACCTAGATGTGAAAAAAATTGCAATTCCACTAGCAATCAAACATTCACAAGAAAGTACTACTCAAAATTAGGCCCAAATAACTAGTAAGTATCACTTAACTCAAAAGGGTCTTTTCTTTTCTCTCAAAAAAAATAAAAATAAAAAAATAAAATTTATTCCTAAAAAAAATAATAAAAGACACTTAGTTCAATGGGACTATCCTCAGGAAAAGAACCGAAAACAAAAGCCAAGGAACCCATCCTAAAAAGAAAAAAGACTCAATAAAATAGTAAAAACTAGGAATTCCTTCCCCTACCCCGCACTTTGAAATATGATTTGTCCCCAAAGCATCAAATAAAATTTAAAACAAGGGTTAGGAAAACTCCCTGAGGCCTTTAGGCCTAGCTAGTAGCATGTTCTCTTAATTTTCATCAGGGGTCGTATGCGCCACACACTTAAGCTCAAACGTGCTCCTTCGCTTCAAACTTTTGGGTACTCAAACTTCCTCTAATCTGCAAAGACTATCAAAAGAAAAAAAATGATGGTAATAAAATAAAATAAACAGTTAATTTTTTTTAATTCTTAATTTATAAAATTTTAAATAAATAAAAATAAAGAGGTTAATCTAGAAAAGCAATTAATTTCTAAGTCCCCGGCAGCGGCGCCAAAAACTTGTTGCTTCCAATTGCACACATAAGTGTACGTGGTTGCACAAGTAATATAGAGGCTCTTAAAACAACCAGATTATGGAACCCAAAGGACTTGTCAATTAACTATTTACTAAATTATACTAATTCTAATTATTTATTTAAGGGGAGGATTTCAAAAGATGAATATATAAACTAAACTAAAAATAAAAATAACTAAAAAACAATTAACTAAGAAATGATAAATGTTTACACAATCAATGAATGAATCGATCTAGGATTATAATTTACTAACAATTATGTTTAGCATCAATTTCATCAACTTTTTTTATTATCTAGTTATTGAATCACAGGGTAATATGTGTGATCATAGTCTCCCGACCTCTAATCGCCTACCATAAATATCACCCTAAATACATCGTTGAGCGAGGATAGGATGGATTAAGTACCGAGCCTTACGATTTCTTCTTGTATGGTGACCCAAGCATGGTTTCTAGGCATATCCCTATCCTAGATACAAATCAACCCTAGCTATTTAGAATTAATCATGCTCCTTATATTCTACGTTCTATCCTCTTATTCCTCTCCCGAGTTCAATTCGGACAATATGTTTATTTCAATGGTGATCAAACATCAAAATAGTAATCACAAGAATATAAGAATAACTAATATAATAAACAAATCATGCCGAATCAAAATCACTAAACAATCATATTGTAAGTAAATATAATCCAAGAACGAGAAGTTTAACTCCACATAGACATAGAACAATTACGACGAATCATTCAAAGAAAGATGTAAAATAAACTAAAATAGAAAGAAAAGATGAAACCCTAAATGAAGTTATTTTTTACATTGTATCCTACTCTCTTCAGTATTTATTCTTATGGACTATTTATAGATGTAGGAAATCCTAAATAAAATAATTGACTACAAATTAAATTAGGAACCCAAACCCAGAAGTAATTAAATTCCACGTGAAACATTGCTTCGTAAATTCCACGTGAAACACTGCTTCGTCTGCCACCTCAGGTAATTGGGGTCCTTCATACTGTTGCCACGTGGCAGCTGGTGCGGCTTGCATTCTACAATTTGTAACATATATGGAATAATATTATTATATTAAAGTTAATCCATTAAGTTGTGTGCTTGATTTCCTTCTTCAACCTTCTATATTTAATTTGTTTTAGCTCTAAATTTCTTCGCCTTTCCACCAATTTAATCCTACAAATAAAATACACTATTTGGCACATTCCATAAAATTCATGCTAAAAAACGACAAATATAAATAATAAATGTGAGGCAAATAATAATTAAAAATATGTATTTTGGCCTCAGATCAAATAACAATGATATACGACACCAAAAGAGTAAACATGTAACACCACCGATTCAGAAATAGACAAAAATGCAGATTTTCAGAAGGTGAAGGTGCCACCAACAGAGGCCACCTACGACCGTAGGCTGACCCACACACTATAGATGGGGACCGTGGATGGCCACCTCAACTCTTTCCCCAGAACCCCATAATTTCCACAAGATATTGAGACTGATCTTA
This sequence comes from Solanum raphanifolium, assembly GCA_036250405.1. Classification (NCBI taxonomy): domain Eukaryota; kingdom Viridiplantae; phylum Streptophyta; class Magnoliopsida; order Solanales; family Solanaceae; genus Solanum; species Solanum raphanifolium. The sequence continues at coordinate 7,571 of JAJOOE010001159.1, forward strand.
CGTAAGAGTAAAGTGAGAGAGTGGAGAGGAACTATTACCTAAAGTTGAAACAGAATTGGAAGGAAAGAGATGAGGATACTTGGCCTTCAAGGAAGCTTTTGCTTCCCAAGTATCTCCCTCTACGGACTAACTCCTCTATAAAACCTTAACTGAAGCAACTTCTTTATTTCTCAACCTTAGAACCTGACAATCAAGAATTTAAACTAGCACCTCCTCATAAGTGAGATTGTCCTTCACAACCACACTTTCTAATGGTACTATTGAGGATGGATCACCCATGATACAGTCAAATTACACCTCCCTAAAGAAGTATAAGAGGTCGTCGTCAAATAAAGAACCCAACTTGTAGGTTGGGGTCGATCCCACGAGGAATATGGTTCAGACTTAAGCTTAACATACTATTATATTTGTTTAGTCAAATCATTTCCGAGACGAGTAAATAAAAGAGGTTTGTTGTAAGCAAATAACATATTGTTGATTAAGTAACAAGTGAGCAGGATTCAAACTTTAAGTTATCAATATGAGAGAAAAACTAGGGTGTATGTGTTCCCCACAAGCTCTTAACGCAGCAATCCTAGAAATAGTAATCCTTTCCTAGTGTTTTACATGCAATGTTTGTAAGTTACGTATCCCTAAGTGATTGGTCCTCCAAATTGGGAATTTCACTATGCACCTTGGTTTTGTTATGAGTGTATATATTAGTAACTGTTACTTTACCATATATTAGACATCACATCAATGTATGGCTTAGCACACCAACTGACATTGGACTATTAGATAGCATTCACTAAATCTTTATTGTTAATTCTTTTCTCATTCTTTACCTCCTTGGTTTGGCAAGTACAAACGAGGCAAGTTGTAACGTTTGCAACAGTTAAAAAGACTTCTAAGCGAAAGAATTACCAATACATGCATAAACACTATTCAAGAAGTACTTTATTATTATTCATACGTTATTAATTTCTCATGGTTCCCACAACCCTAAGTGTGGATTTAGCTACTCATGATCGAAAGAACATTCATGTTTTGATAAAAAGAATTCATGAATTTACGATTAGAGTAGATGAAACCCAAAATCCTTAATTGAATTGCGAAGTGAAAATCTCATAAAACGAAATCCGAAAATCAAATTACCAAAATTTGCGAATTAATTCTCATCAAACAATAAGAACTAAAAGTATTTAATGTTGTCTAATCCCAAAACGAGGTTTATAACTCCTATTTATAGAAGACATGTCCTAAATAAAAAGGACACAAAAGAAGGAAATAACAGGATGAGACGCAGTTTCAGTTGACGCTTCAACCTACGGACAGTGGGTCGTCCTACTGTCTGTAGGTCCCCTCGGTGGCTCAACACTTAGATAATATCATTAGGTACTAGAACCTTCAACTTTCTGATCTTTATAGATGGTTGTGCAGGAAGAACCATGGGTCGACTTACGGTCCGTCGTCTAGCTCCGTGGTTCCACAATTGTCAGACTTCCCTGATGTTCCACCTACGACACACCACCTAGGGTCCGTGGACTAGGCTACGGTCCATCCTGGCAATCCATGGTTTGAGTTATACTGAATTTCATCTCCCAAACCAAGACCTACAACTACCCATCTACTGTTTGTCGATGAACCTGAAGAGTTGGACGAGGCATGGGAAGGATAGGGTGGTTGTGGCCTTGAAGGCCCTCTCATGAATCTCCGCAATCAAGATGCAGGAAAAGTTAACCTCAAAATGTGCTAGAAGGGCTGCAATCATTACGGCCCGGTCCCATATGACCATATTGTCCGTCTGAGTTAGGGACAATCATTTTGGACCAGCAACCAGAAGAACTTTGCAGTGAAGCTCATTGTAGCCTTCTTGTTACCCAGGCCAAAAGTCTGAACCCACTCAGCACGCTCCCCAAAATCAACAATGTGACGGGCTAACTATCTCAAAAGAGTCTCCCTCTGCTCGGCATTCTATTGAAATACCCCACTCTTTATGATGCTCATCCTCTAGTTGTAAGCAGTCCTATTAATCGGCAAAGTGTTGGCTAGGCCATAGATGAATCGACAGATCGTGGCTTTGGAGATGTCAATTGTGAAACCTTGTACTAGTGTGGCCTCAAGTGGGGTCTGTGCCATGGGCTTGGCCTGTTTTCTGATGGAGTCCTTATAGTGGCAGCATGCGAGGCATAAAACTCCCAGACTATCTCCTCGTTATATGTCCCTGGGCTTCGTGCCATCCACTCACATTTATGTCGTTGGAAGAGCTCCTCGATTACTTGTGCAGTGTTGAGGCTACCTGTGAGAACCCGACGCTCCTTAGTGACTAATCTGTCCATCTTATCGTGCTCATTCATCATGTGAGCATCAGTGTATATATGATATTGGCCCTCGATGCACCAAATGTTTGGCTGCATAGCAACTAGCGTAAGCTTAGAACTTGGGGGGGACTAGAATATCTCCCGTGCTATCATCTTCACAGAAAGAGGCGGTGCTGCCGCTAGATCTAGAGTCGGACTGGGACTCTAAGCCAGCCTATGATATGATCGGTGTGGCCCATGCTCAGACTGGGGCCAGTGACCTCATCAGAGCTCACCTGTTAGGCTCTGTTCTGAGTAGTGCGGGGAGAAGAAGGGGAGGTCCTTGTGGCTGGAGGAATGTACTCCTCATCAGTATTTTCATCGATCATACGTCAAGACGGAGCTACCGAATTGACCTTACCCTTTGTCGTATATGTGGGATCTTGCTTAGGAGCCATGGAGCCTGTGGAAGCTTAGTTAGTACCAAAACAAAGAAATAAAACACATGGAAGAATTTTAGAACATGAATCGAACCCAAACAAAAATTAAAAAATTTCTGGATAGTAGATGACTTGTAGACACATGGAAGGTACCTACGATCCATCGATGGAACGGCGGACCGTGGGTCCCCTCCGTAGGTCAGAGTACCTAAAATTTGGTCTCTGATGTGGGAAGCACGAATGTGCAGAATGGTCCATTGATTAAACGATGCTCCGTACTCCACACCGTTGTTCAACACTTAAAACCTATTTTGTGTGCGACTGACTCACGGTCCCTACCTACGGTCCGTAGATGGGGCTTATGATTCAGTATTGTGCGAAGGTGTCATATTACTCTCATTTTCATTCCTTTATTTTCAACAATCATCCGTTCAACCTAGATCTCATCATACATTTCAAAACAAAATATGGTAGTTTATCATTCTTAGTGTTCCGATTACACATAATTCAACTTTTTAACAAATTGAAACTACGAACCCTAAGTCAAAACTTCCAATTAAACCTTTTAACTTGAATTAGTTGGTTTTAATTAACTACACACTCACATGCCATCATACCAAGGGTGTTTCTAACTTATAATTCAACATTCAAACATGAGACTAACAACCCAAGGTCAAGTTCATCGATGTGATTTCAGTTGAAACAATGCAGTGATTTAAAGTTTGGGAGAAATTTGTTTACCTAACAGGTAATCAGTCATTGAATAACGCTATCAAAGATACTTCATCAAATTCTAAGCGTCAACGATCGTTAATAAGTATATAACCCAACTACATGAGTTGGGATTGAATCCCACAGGGAGCGGTACATGTTCAAGATTCAATAGCAAAGTGTGAACATGGTAAAATCAGTCATAGGAATAGACATTATCGAATAAAAACATAATTCAAATCAGGGGTGACACGAATGTCAAATAACAAGGGGGTTTTGGTTTATACCTATCAACTTCAACAACAACAAACAATACGAAATACAATAACAAGACGGGTTATTGGGATGTGATTCAATTATATGCTAATATAGACAAATGGGTAATTGCAACTGTTAGGAAATAGGTGAATATTAGTGAGTAAGCTAGATTATAGAGGAGCTAAACTTTCTCTCAAACAATTTACCCCGAATAAAGCCAATTTCTCTCGAACATTGACAAGCATGCAAAATAAGACCAGCCCACACCTTAATCCATTCACTCTCTCGAGCTGAATGTGTGGAATTGGGTTTAGGATTCATTCTCTCGAGCTGAACCCATGACAACCGAATATCCACTGACCATCAATTAGTAAGCTTGGTTTTAAAACCTCTCTCGAGCAAGCCAAAAACACGAAGGTAGAACTGCATTTGCAACTACAATTCCTATATTAAACCATAATTTCTGATTAAAATCACTTCTAAACATCATTTAAACTAACAATTAGCAATACCCATAATCTAAATCTGCCCATAATCACACTACAAGAATTGGGGTTTTAGCTAGACATTACAAAAATATAAAAACCGTTACAAAATTGAGTTTCCATCAACTAGGTAAGATTGATTTCGTTCTTACAATGTTCCAATTCGAAGAATCTCAAAGACCCACTTTCAATTTCTCGAAAGTGAAAAACTTCAAATCTTAAAGGCTAAAGAAAAATTAGAGAAAAAGTTGTCTCAATACTCAGAATTCAAAAATGTATTTATAGTCGCCAAAAATATTCAGCTTCCTCAAATTTTATAACTTTGGGCGATCCAACACTGCAGAGCGGAACCACTTGACAACTCACCGAATCCTCCTTTCTCTCGCCAACTTGGTTTTCTCCTTCAAGGCTTTGCACACTAGAACTTTAGGTGGTCAAATATCCATTCGGCGACTCGCCATGTGGTCTTGGCAATCACCAGGTTCTCTTTTCTTCATTCTTTTAGTTCACTTTGTTCCTTTTTGCAAATTAGTGTCCTTGCATTGTTCCTTGATGTTTATCGTGACCAACGATACTAACCTGCAGTACGAGTATCTACGATCGTCGATAATATAGTAACCCAACTAAAGGTTGGGGTCATGTCCCAAGGGAGTGGTTTTGAGAACTAATATAGAAATAAAATTTAGTTCTAACTAGTTGTAGATAAATACGTTAACGAGTAAAAACATAGTAAATTAAAGGGGGTGACACAAAACTGTCAAATATCGATTTGGGGGTTTTGTCACAATTAATAAAAATAGCAAGAAAATCTAGTATGGGTAAGAATTCTTGGGGTGTGACCGCAATACAAGTTGAGATAATTAGTTGGGTACATGCTTTTGAAAGGAAATTTGTAAGATAATAGTGAGTAGGCTAAACTTTAAATGGAAATAAGTTCCCTCTCGGGGAACTTACCCCATTTCAAATGTGTTACTCTCAGACACCCATTTGCCGCAGGAAGACCAGCCTACGCTTTACCCCACTCACTCTTTCCAGCTGAGTGTTAGGATTTGAGACTAGGGCTTACCCTCTCGGGTGGAACCTCATGTTGACCCACTCCTTAGGCCATTAGTCTAGTGGCCTTGGTTTCACGACCTCCCTCTCGGGCAAGCCGAAAACACATGGGTGGCTTCGTATTTGCAACTACAAACCCTTTAGGTTAAACCACAACCACTAGGTGAAATCACCATTAAACTACTTATAACCTATCAACAAGCAAGACCCAACAATAATATCAACATATATTTGCTAAATCACACCCGAAGAATGGGGGTTTTTATCCACACAACAAGAAATATCAAAATACACCTAAAATGATAGTGAAATCAAATGGGTATAAGAAATTAAACCTTGGTTTAAGCAAAGGAAGAAGAATGGAGAAGACCCACTTCCAACTTGGGGAAGATGAAATCTTTCTTTCTTCAAGTCTCCCAAAAACCCTCTCCAAAGTTGAGAGAAAATATCCAAAAAAGTACTATTCTATTTTGGAAATTAAAATAAATGTTCGACTCTCCAAAAAATTAATAACTAGTTTAGTATTTATAGACTTCAGAAAATAGCGCTGGCGGATCTTTCGGCGAAGTTAGTCGATGCCGCCGAATGACTCGGTAACTCACCCTTCTTCTATTTCATCGCCGTTTCATGCTTGCCTTCAGCATCTTCACGTTTTGGACCACTGGGCGTTATAGTAATGCTTCGTGGAAATATTTGGCGAAGCGCCGACTGCTCCTTTTATCGCCTTTTTGATCCTTCTCCTTCAAGGTTTTGCGTATTGGAACAAAGGGCGGAGTGAATCTCTTCAGTGTATCACCAAGTGTTCTTGGCGATGCTCATGCTTCAGCCTCTTCGTTCTTTTCAGCCTTTTTGTTCCTTTTTGCGTCTATGTGTCAATGCTTTCACTAAAACTTCAAATACTTGAAACTTAAGAGTTTTCATCAGATATTTAGACAAAATAAGCATTCGAGGACACTAATCGTATCAAAATAAAGCCCTAAATGTGTCCAATTTGTGTACTCATCATTGATCAATCCATTTACTTGGAAATCAAGGGTTTTTCATCAATTATTCCTACAAAATAAGCATTTGAGGACACTGTATCATTGTAAATAAAGCCCTAAATGTGTCCAAATCTCGGACTGATCAACACCCCAACTTAAAATTTTGCTTGTCTTTAGGTAAAACTCAAGTTCAGCTGCTAAAAAAGGATGTTTCTAGCAGTGCTACACAAGACTCAATCATGAATGCACACAACACGACTCAACGTACTCATGCAAGGATCAATTGTGCACTCAAATGTTCAAGTTGTAACTCACCATCAACAAAGATTCTCACGTTCACAATACTTGCTTCAAATGCAAGTTCAAGCTCAACAAAGGTATACAAATGCCCTTACACAAAGAATGATTCAATATTCACACACTATTCTTCAACAATTTAGAGTTCTGGAATCACATTTAACTCTCACAATCACAAAGATAAAGACATGCACGACTTCACCCATAGGTTTGCCATTATTTTCCAATCAACACTCGTCTCAGTTCACTCAAGATAAAAAAAGTCTTTTGAAGGCTTGTTATGGGGCTGAGTGTAAAGGTATGGTCATTTAGGCTCAGTGGATGCTATCCTCATTAAATGTGGTATGAACCACACTTTCTTCCCTTTTCTTCATCATTCTCATTCATGCTCAAAATTCACCCCATTATTCACTTCTCATGGAACACCGAACACCCCATTTCTTTGGCACTTTCACAACTTTATTTTTTTAACTTTTCTGTTCTTTTTCTTTTTCATCTTCTTTTCTCTTTTTTTTTTGTATGGATGGGTTCCATCTTTTTTACAACCATGGATCAAAGGGTGACTTCTTCGCACGTCTTGATTTAACTTCTCCTTTCAGTACACCCCCAACTTAGGCTTTTGGATTAAGTTGGGTAGTCAAACAAACAACACATCATGAGGATTATGGGTGAATGGATAAAGAGAGGGTTACAACTTCATCAAGTTTCTTCCAAGAAAAGGCGAAAGCTCAAAGGGTGTTCAAGAAAAGTTCACACATTCACAAGGTTAGCCACAAAAAGAGGTATAATGTCAAATTGTTTCACTTTTTAAAAATTGTTGTCTAAGATCATTTCAAGAGCTTGCATCACCTAGTCAACCGTACCAACAGGGAAAATTCTAGGTGTCATCGCATAGGGTTCAAGGTAAGCTCATCACACAAGGCATTGGCACCAACATAAAATAAGATTCCACACTTTCGCTAGTGTGCAATGTTAATCACAAGAGACTCATTTGATAACCGGCTAGTCACAACAGGATTTAAAAAGCTAACACATTTTCTATGCAACTTCATTTGGCATCATCGTAGCCGCACATTCATTTTTGTTAGATTAAGATCACTATTCGAGTCATCAGTATTGATCATAATTGATACTCAAATTTGCACAAGAATAACCCCATTTAAACACAACAAGAAGTGACATAATTTTTTTAGAATGGTCCAAAAACCATTTGCAATAAAAACAAGGAGCCACAGGCTCAAATATTCAGAAAAGCAGTGCCAAAATACAATTTACTACACCAAACGCAATGTATAAACAACAACACTAATCATAAGAGGTATGTATGGAAATACCTCACCCAACCACAAATAAAAAGAAAATTTTGTCCTCTAATGAATAAAGTACTGAAAATTAATAAAAGTGACAGAGAGGAAGGAAAAGAGGGATCTTGTCTACACAGTCGCTCTATCCGTCGGGGCATTAGCGCCCGGTGTAGCATCAACAACACTCGTTCCACTAAGGAGTGTCATGGAAGTCTATGTCAGTGATGTCTGAATCACTAACTGTACAATCGTCTCCTCCAGATCTGGTAGGTCCTTAGATGGTCTCTTATGACATCTCTATCTACTCTTCATCAGTCTCTACCTCTGACTCATCAGCTGCTATATCATCCCACTGTACGTCTCTTGTGGTGGCCAGAGGAATCTCAGAAGTCATTGGGACATCCACATCATCCGTTGCCTCCAATAGTAAAGTGAATTCTGTGGACTTCAAGTACTCCACATACTTTCTCAAATCTGCAACCTCGGCTTTCAAAGTCATTACCCTTGAAGACTCCCCCTATTGACGTTCACAAGTCGCGACTTTCATAGTCAAATCATCAATAGTAGTCTGAAGTGGTGTCAACGCAGCAAGGATAACACTCTCGATCATCCATGGTACTGCAGCCTCTAATCGAGTCACCCTCACATCTGCCGAATAGGCAAAGTTACCCTTCTTCAGGATTTTAACCTGAGTAATCCTGGCAGGCTGGGAAATGGCAGAAGTACCAGGAGCTTGGGAGGAAGAAGTGGGAGCACGTGTACCTGAAGGCCCAGAGGACGGAATAGACAAAGATTCTTCTGCAGTTATAGAGTCTATATACACCTCTAGAGATACATCCACCGTGGGGCTCTCCTCATATTTGCCTCATCTCAAGTGTACTCGGCCTCTATACACCGGATATTAGTGGATGATGAGGGACTTACCTCAATATCTCTCATCGCATCACGAGCAACTCTAGCACGCCGGCATAACTCCGTAATCAAAACCGGGAATAGAAGGGATGTCTGATGCTGTTTGGCCCTCATGGCCATCTCCTGCTCAATAATCAACCGCAAGTTGAGCCGCTTCTATGCTATAATCGACTCCAAACAGGCTTCTTTTGAATGACGGAGAATGGACTCATTCTGTGAAGGAATAATGGAGCTGTTGATGAACCCAAACCAATATTGTGCAACAATATTCAGATAAGTTTTCTTTAATTGCATTCCCTCCTCAATCAACCTCTGGGTGGTATCAGAAATAAGAGAGGCAAGCAATATTTTTAGGTCATCTAGGGACTGAGTTGTCGCCCAGCCCTCATAGTCATGCTCGAACCCTTTGGCTCTCTCTAAAACAACATTTATTTGATCGCTCCAACACCCAACTTCTTTTCCTCGGGCCATTGCCGACCTCACCGGTCTGAAGGCACTGGCTTTCTTCTTCCCCAAAGGAACCAGATCACTGTAAGAAGAATAGAACTGACGGACCTAGGTGGGGATATATGGGCCTCGGGGCCTGGTGAAGATATCAAATCTATGCCACCTGAGTGTGTCCAATAATAGACGGTAGTTGCCCTCTAAGCTCTCTATGGACAACAACTTCTCTTCCAGAATCATCCTCAGTCCCTCGACTTCTAATCTGTTGAGTAGCCGGGGAGGTGGAACTTGTACTAGTGCCACTGGGCCACAAGCGGTGCCAGAGTTGGCACAAAATCTGCTGTAGGGGGATTGGCTGCTAGGGCTATCGATGAGTTAGGATGAGACCTAGCATGGATCTACGCTTGCCTGGACTGTAGTGGCTGGTTATCAATCGGTTCGGAGAGTGCATCTCTTTGGAGGCTCTATCCTTCCATATTTAGGAGGATTGGCTCCCCCTTCATTTATCATTATGCCCCGTGCTCTTTTACAGGGCGACATGTCGAGGTTTATTCTAGCCATATCTGCAAAAACATCGAAACGAATTAGATTTGTTTCAAGTAGAGTTGCAAAAACACAATTGCAGAAAAGCTCGCCAAACCAGCCAGCGAGTCACCGAATCAGTTTAGCAAGTGAGATCGGGCTCGCCGAAAGGATTAGCTCAACATTTCCAAGAAAAATTGGCATGTTGACGATGGGAGAGGCCTTTTGGTGAATCACCGATAGCATTCAACAAGCAAAGACTAGCTCGCCGAAAGTTACGGTGTATTTTAGGGGTTAGGGGCGTAGAATATGCGATCAAGAAAGAGTTTCGGCGAGTCGCCGAGTGCACTCGACGAACTCAGGCTTCTTGCCGAAAGTTACAGAACCTAAACTCAATAATAGCATGCAAATAAAGGTGATCAAGAGGAGTTCAGCGAATCGCTGAGTGGTTCGGCGATCTCAACCTAGCTCACCAAACTGCCCAGCAAGCCTACTTTCAATCCAGACTTCCAAATTCAACCCCGTATGCCCCGAAAACAAAATCAAAACATACACTAGTTCAATTAAACTAAGACCCATGCTACCTATACCTCTGGGATACTTAAACTTCTCCCGGTTTGGCAACATTTGGCCATTTCACGACTTTAGCCCTTTAAGAATGACATCTACCGCTCCATCATTAGGCAAAACACGTCATTGGGTACAAATGTTGGTTACTTAGACTTCGCCCAACTAGACCCAACAAGAAAAAATTATAGCCCCACAATTTTGATCAATTTAAGCCACAAAATTTGGGAATTCAACAACTTATGCGATTTAGGCATGATATATAAATTAAAATAGGCACACAACACACAATTAAAATTCAGATAGGCCAAACACATATAACTACGACAAGAACAATTGTAAATTAGTAAAAAATGGTAATTACAAATTTGAGGTTCGGAAAACCGACCTTTTATGCGGAATATATACTTTGAAATGCTAGGCGGCAAAGAATTCCAACTCCAAAAAAAAATCAACGACTAAAATAGGAAAAAATACAAAAATATAGGAAAATATAGTCTGGGTGTGTGTTTGGAAGTTAAAAAGTGAGAGAATGTGAAAGAGTTTGAAAGTTTAACCTTTGGTCTATAAAAACCGTCCAGTTCTCGCCCATTCGGCGACATTAATTTTGCTTGCTGACCCACTCGGCGTGTCGGCGACACTCCGAGTTTTATCGGATCTCCAGCTAATGTGGGGGCCCAAACTGCCGACTAAGTCGCGATTACCAACCTGGTCATGGGTCCGTCGAGTTTTACAGACTCTAATCTTTGAATTTCTTGAGTCCAACGACGGTCCAAATCAGGTTCGCCGACCTCTTTGGGGAGTCGACGATTGGATAATTGGCTCGCTAACCTAGACTTTTCCTCACATTCCACACTTCAACCTGTAACATGAACACATGATTATTTCAAAAACAAAAAGAAAACAAATAAAACTTGGGTTTACTCCCAAGCAGCGCCTTAGTTAACGTCATGGCACGACTTAAGTCCACACTCAAACCTCATTTTTGGGGTTAGCCATACTGTCACTAGGCAACCCCTTTTTTTGACTTGGGTTTAAATGAGATGAAATATGACCCATTTGGGTCTCCAAATGTTTGATAGAGACGGAGTCAGAAGTAACTGTCTGGCTAAGGGTCAACACATCATCCTTCATTTCTTTCAAAATTTTATCAGATCCCTCAACCTTGTTGAGAATACAAGACATCATATCCTCAGACCGCCCACCCTCAGAATCCTTTGGCTTTTGATGCTCGTTGGGAGGAATGTACCCTTCCTTCTCCCCATCTCTTTCCTTCCAAATGGGGTTACGATCCCACAACTCTCTATCACGATCATTCCAACCTTTATCCCTGTTCCAATCTTGGTTACCACCCTACCTAGGGTAGTTTGAATGATAACTACCTCCTTGGTTGGCTAGGAAGTGTACCTCTTCATTGTACAACACTTTAAACTTGGCCTCATCAAGATTAACACACCCAATACCCACAACATTGACTCTCGTAGCACCCGCTCCCATGAAATTTTTGGACAAATTTTCAAGTTGGGTCATGATCTTTGCCCTGTTTTGGTCCCTCTCCTGATCTTTCTAAAGCTGCTCCTTGGTCAATTTAAACGCGAGAGGGGAGACCTGATCTTTGCACGTGTACCAAGCTCGATTATTTGTGGTCATACCGTCCAAAAGTTGGGCTGCTATAATGTAAGATTGTTGCATCGAACTTCCCAGAGAAAGTTGGTCAGCCACACCCTTGTTCACCCAATCAAGGCTTCGGTAAATATATTGCAGTAAAATGTTATCGGGCAAACCATGAGCTGGACATTGAAGCACCAACTTCTTGAATCGTAACCAAGTCTCATGAATTGGCTCACCCTCCAAACGATTAAGCTTTTGATGGTTTCCCGAAACGTCATCATCTTCGAAAGAGGGAAAAATTGCACTTGAAATGCGGTGACAAGATTTTCCCTCTAAGTGATTGAGTCTTGAGGTAATTCTGCCAGCCACATACATGCTTCTCCCTTTAAAAAAAATGGGAACAACCTCAACCAGACCGACTCTTGCGATTTTTTTTTCGAAGGAAAACGACCTGCAAACATCAACCAAGTATCTGATATACTCATGGGGATCCTCATGAGCCAACCCACCAAACAATCCCTTCAACTGTAAGAGCTGCAACATGGTGCTTCTAATGTGGAACACAACGTTCCCTTTACTTGGAGGAAAGTGCATGGAACCAATTCCACCCATTAGATGAGGGTCATTAACATTAGGCTCATTGACATCGTTGAGGTTACCGATGTCATCTTGGTTACCATTACTTCCGCTCACACTCATTTCCTCTGTTCAAATCAGCAACACACAAACCAAAACAAAAAGTAAGTACATTAAACTATGACTATGAAAAAAAATTTAAACTTAACCAAAAGATTTTAACCAACCCCACTCCCCGTCAGTGGCGCCATTTTGATTTAATAATGCTATCAAAGACACTGCATGCAATTCTGTAACACCCCGAAAATTCTATGACTTAAGTTAGAGCCTCACCTTATGAATAATGACTTAAAAATAGTTAAAATGATGTTTATAAATCTAAACTAATTTAGTTGACTTGTTTTGGAAGAGTAAAAGTCTAAACGTCAAGAAACGGCCACGACGTCCGGAAACTAGAAAAGAATGTGTTCTAGTGTGTCCATAGATTTTAGGCAGGTTTGGGAGTGTCATATGATGGTATAATCTACTGAAAAGGTTTAAAATAGGTAAATATATGTTCCTAGGGTCAAAAGATTCGAATACGACCCCCCGGGGCCACCCTAAGGGTCCCCGAGGAGGACCCCAACCATAGCCAATCAAGCTGCCAAGGCAGCTTGCAGATTGCACTTGGAGGGAATAGCTGCGCATCGCGCAGCTACTCCCCCAAGGAGAAAAAATCCAGTTCGCGATGCGGTCATGTCGCGGACTCTACTGTCTCAAAATTTAATTCCAAATATCTTCACGGAACAGCTCCGTGTCGCGTACTTGTTCCGCGACGAAAATGCAGAAATTCAGAATTCTATTTTTACTTCATTAAATAGTCCATTTAAGTGAGGGGTATTTAGGGTACTTTAGGGGACGTGTATATAATGATTTTTAAGTCAATTTACCTCACATTTATCACTCAAACACAAAACCCCAAAGATCTAAACCTAAAGTTCCTCCTTCTCTCTACTCTCTCTTCTAAAGGACTCTATTAAAGAAGATTGGAACTTCAAGAAGAAGACCAACTCTCCAAGGTTTCAACTAGGATTTTTGTGGTTAATTCATCTATAAGGTATGGTTGTTTATCACTCTTGGGATTCCTTTCTCCAAAAGTCCCCTTCAAGATGAATTTCAAAATCTCCAATTTCTAGGTTTCAATCCAAAAACGTGGGTCTTCTTTCTAATGTGAAATTGATGCTATAAACTGACTTTGATTGATGTTATATGACCAATTATGGATGAATTGATATTGTATTTATGGTTTCTTGAATAATTCCCCATGAGAGCCATGTTTCTCCTTCTTTTCCTAATTCTAACCCTAGTTTGTCTTGGATATTGATTGAAGGCTATGAATTGAATCTGATGTTATGTAATTCAAGGTTGTATGATGATTCTACCCTAGGTTATGTATAATTTCTATGAAATAAGGGTTGAGTCTTTGAATGAAGCCTTGAAGGCTATGAAGGGAATATGTCAATTGCTTATATTGATGTTGATTATGTTATTACATCATGAATTACCTTGTTTTATATATTGGTTATGAATTGCTTGGTAATTGAAGCATGGATGTCCCACGAAGGGCAAGAAGGTATGAAGGTTGGTTCTTCTTTGAACTCAAGTATGAAAGGTGAATCACTTAGATTGTAATGATGCTATACCTAATGTGTTGTTGTGGTGTTGATGACCTAGTTTCCTCATCCTTAACCCTCTACGCTTGAATTAGCTATGAATTATGTATGCATATTATGGTATGATTTCTATATCATTGAAAGGTAGTTCTCATGATTGTAGTGTAATGTAAAGTGAAAGGTTTACTCACTTGCTAAGTGTCTCTAAAGTGAAAGGATTGTTACTCACTTATGAACACATATGAGCTATTATGGTAAGATGTCTACATAAGGGTCTATTAAAGGCTAATGTGAACTTATGTGATGACCAAAGATGATTACAAAAGGGAATAAGATGCTGAGCATCGAAAGGGCATGTAAATGAGGTGGGGGTCTCACGTTTTGTAAGTCTGGCACCCCACATGGGTTTCCTCACGTTTAGCAAGTCTGGATTACCTACGGTATGTATTGTCTAATGAGATGGAAATACCTACGTTTAGTAAGTTAGGGTTTCTAGAAGAAATCTCCTTGACCCTTAACTATGTGACCACATAGGACTCTAGCTTAGTGGATCCACCTAGATAGCTATGTAAGAATGGTTACACCTTAGGCAAGTGTTAACCCTCTCTTTTCGATGTGGGAATAGAACACCACATTCCATGTAGCTCTTATGGTCTATGTCGGTTATTGCAAAATTTCCCTAATGTAAAAGTAAATGAAGGTATGAAAGGTGTGAACTCTTACTAGGGCTTTCTTAATGGTTTCTACATAATGTAACGGAGAGTATGGGACTTCTCTTGCACATTGCACTTGTGGGATCCTAAGAGATGGTATTAGTAGTGTTCTCTTATGTTTTTGATGATTATGACTTATGTATGTTGAAGCTATGTTTTGTATGATCATTATAAATATGGTAAGTTATGATGAAATATGATCTTATGAATGTATGCATGAAGTAGGTTGCTTAATGTGATACATGGCTTTGAATAGGGTTATGGGCTTCTATTCTTTACATTGCACTAGGATTGCTTGGGCTGTCTACATGTTGGGATGATATTATGTTGGTTTGGACTATGAAACTTAATTGTGTGCATATTGGATTTACTTGGCAAAACGCATGTTTTGAATAAAATGTCTTTTTATGCATGTTTCAACGATTTTTATACATAGTAGTGATACTTAGTACGTATGTTGTACTAACCCATAATTTCTCCCTTTTCCCAAACATTTAGGTTCGGCCGTTGAGGATTCAAGCTTACTTCTCAAGACACTTGGAGTTGCCTCCCCAAGTTGGTGAGTCCTCAAGTCCGAGGACAAGACCCTATGATCTAGCTTCTATGTTTAGTTCTTTGTTTATGTTGAAAGACATTGTTGTACTTCCTATTTTCAAGACTTCTTATTGATGTAAAGGCTAAGTCCAATTTTCGATACTTCTATGTCTAGATGGTGCATTGTGACGAAGTTAGATTCTATTTTTCATATATGATGTGAAGTTGAACTTCCAAAGTAAAAGTTTTAAATTTTCTGTGATTTTATTCTTTGATACATGTTATGATGAATGTTAAGGTCTTGTATAAGACCTTTTCAA
Organism: Solanum raphanifolium; assembly: GCA_036250405.1. Classification (NCBI taxonomy): domain Eukaryota; kingdom Viridiplantae; phylum Streptophyta; class Magnoliopsida; order Solanales; family Solanaceae; genus Solanum; species Solanum raphanifolium. Next base: position 23,232 of record JAJOOE010001159.1, read on the forward strand.
GGTTGAATACACCGGTAACGACTAGGGGTGCTCTCGGGTTGTTACAAACTTGGTATCAGAGCATCAAATTGAGAATAATGTAGGATTCATGTCACAAGATACCACGTCGAGTAGAGTCTTGTTCATGGGTGTGAAGCGCGCCACACTTATGAATGAGAGGCTACGAGATGCTTAGGAACTTTCACTCTTTTGTTATTCCGTAGTCATGCCTAAGAGTCTTAACTCTAGTTAGTCCTTTTCTTCTAATCCTTCTGTTGTGCTTATAGGCAATGAATACAAGAAGGAACCACGTAAGGAGGGCCGTTGAGGAGAAAGTGAATGAGGCGGTTCCCCCTCAATCTCCTCAAAACCCTCAAGTTCCTATTGAAGAAGGGGCTATGTCTAATGTTGAGATAAGGTCGGCTATTCATAATTTGACTCAAATGTTGGCCACTCAAGTTGCAAGGGATGCTAGGGTGCAAGTGAACCCCAATTCTAGCACTACCACTTCTAGGATAAAGGATTTCACAAGGATGAATCCCCCTACTTTCTTTGGCTCCAAAGTGGAAAAAGATCCACAAGGGTTCATTGATGAAGTGTTTAAGGTTCTAGAGGCTATGGGTGTGTCTTCTCAAGAAAAGGCGGAGTTAGCCGCCTATTAACTCAAAGATGTGGCACAAGTGTGCTCTGAACAATGGAAGGAGGAGACCTATTAGAGAGGGTCCGATAAGTTGGGCTATTTTCAAGATGGCTTTTCCTAATAGGTTTTTCCCCTTGGATCTAAGGGCGAGGAAAATACAAAAAATCATCAACCTCCGTCAAGGGGGTATGAGTGTGAAGGAGTATGGCCTCAAGTTCACTCAATTGTCCAAGCATGCTCCTACTTTGGTGTCGGACTCTAGAGCTACAATGAACAAATTTGTTATGGGTGTATCCGATCTTGTGGTGAATGAATGTAGGTCGACTATGCTAATCCCAAGCATGGACATTTCTCGCCCTATGGTTCATGCCGAACAAATTGAGGAGATAAAGCTTAAGCGAGTTGGTAGAGAATTGAAGAGATCAAGGGCCGATGATGGAAATTCTTCTAAGGTTAGGTTTGAAATCCAAGATAAGCCAAAGTTCAGAAAGAGGTTTTCCAACCAAGGTCCTCCTAGAACTCCAAGGGTCAACAAAAGGTAAAATGTCTACCCCCAAGCCTCAAGAAGCAAGAGGTGGTGGTCCTTATGTTGAGAAGCCTATTTGTACAAAGTGTGGTCGAAAACATGAAGGCAAGTGCATATGTGACCGGTATGTTGCAAGTATTTTCAATAAATGTGTATGCATTATTGGATCCCCGTGCCAATTTATCTTTTGTAACCCCTTTAGTGGCTATAAAGTTTGATATGCTTTCCAATGACTTAGACCCTTTTTGGTTTCTACCCCGGTGGGTGATTCCATCGTTGCTAAAAGAGTCTATAGGGGTTGTCCGATATCTTTGCCCAATAGAGTCACTTTGGTTGATTTGGTGGAACTTGAGATGTTAGAGTTTGATGTTATATTGGGGATGGATTGGCTTCATGCTTGTTTTGTGTCCATAGATTGTAGGACCCGAATTGTGAAGTTTCAATTTCCTAATGAACCCATTTTAGAATGGAAGGGAAGCAATTCCGTTCCTAGGGGAAGGATCATTTCATGTTTAAAAGCTTGTAAGTTGATTTCTAAGGGTTGTCTCTATCATATTGTGAGGGTTATGGATCTTGAGTCCGAGATTCCTCCTTTGGAGTCGGTCCCCATAGTGAAGGATTTTGCGGAAGTCTTTCCCGATGACTTACTAGAAATTCCTCCTAAACGGGAAATAGATTTCGGCATAGATTTATTGCCGGATACATAACCCATTTCAATCCCTCCTTACCGGATGGCATCTGAGGAGTTGAAGGAATTAAAAGCTCAACTCAAAGATTTGTTGGATAAGGGTTTCATCCAACCTAGTTTATCTCCTTAGGGTGCACCGGTGTTATTTGTAAAGAACAAGGATGGATCTCTTCGTATGTGTATTGATTACCGACAGTTAAATAAGGTGACCATTAAGAACAAGTATCCACTCCCTAGGATTGATGACTTATTTGATCAACTTCAAGGAGCGAGTTAATTTTCAAAAATTGATTTGAGGTCGGGTTATCACCAACTTAGGGTGAGAGGTGTTGATGTTCCGAAAACAGCCTTCCAAACAAGATATAGTCATTTTGAGTTCTTAGTGATGTCCTTTGGTCTTACAAATGCCCCGGCGGCTTTCATGGACCTTAAGAATCGTGTGTTTAGAAATTTTCTAGACTCATTTGTTATTGTCTTTATTGATGACAACTTGATATACTCTAAAAGTGAGGATGATCACATGAATCATTTGAGGATAGTATTACAAGCCCTCAAAGATCACCAACTCTATGCTAAGTTTAGGAAATGCGAGTTTTGGCTAAGATCAGTTTCTTTCCTTGGTCACATTGTTTCTAGTGAGGGTATAGAAGTTGATCCAAAGAAAACCGATGCGGTCAAAAGTTGGCCTAGACCTTTGAATCTTTCCGACATTCGAAGCTTTTTGGGTTTGGCTGGTTACTACCGAAGGTTTGTTGAGGGATTTTCATCTATTGCATCTCCATTAACGGCCTTAACTCAAAGAAGTCCAAGTTCGAATGGTCGGAATCTTTTGAAAAGAGCTTCCAATTGTTGAAAGATAAGCTCACCTTCGCTCCGGTTTTTACCTTACCGGAGGGCACCGAAGGGTTTGTAGTATATTGTGACGCTTCTCGAGTGGGTTTGGGTTGTGTCCTCATGCAGCATTGTAAGGTTATAGCTTATGCCTTGAGAAAACTCAAGGTGCATGAGAAGAATTATCCAACTCATGACCTTGAGCTAGCGGCCATAGTCTTTGCTTTAAAGATTTGGAGAAACTATCTCTATGGGGTACATGTGGATGTGTTTACCGACCACAAGAGTCTTCAATATGTTTTTAGCCAAAAAGAATTGAATCTCTGATAAGGGAGGTGGTTGGAACTCTTAAAAGATTATTAATGAGTGTCCTTTACCACACCGGAAAAGCAAATGTGGTTGCAGATGCTTTGAGTCGTATATCTATGGGTAGTGTGTCACATGTGGAAGAAGAGAAAAGGGAGTTAGCCCGTGATGTACATAAGCTAGCCCTGTTGGGTGTCCGACTTGAAGATTCCCTAAAAGAAGGTGTCATGGTCCGTCATAATTCTGATTCATCGGTTGTTGTTGACGTGAAATCTAAGCAACATCTTGACCCTATTTTGATGGAACTAAAAGAGTCGGTTCTCAACAAAGCAACATAAATTTCTCTCAAGGAAAAGATGGGGTGCTTAGGCACCAAGGAAGATTATGTGTGCCGAATGTGGATGGCCTAAGAGAGGCAATCTTAGAGGAGGACCATGGTCCCTATACTCCATCCATCCGGGAGCCACCAAAATGTATCGCGACTTATGTGAGATTTATTGGTGGAACGGAATGAAAATAGACATAGCAGATTTTATGGCTAGGTTCTTAAATTGCCAACAACTCAAAGCCGAGCACCAAGGACTGGGAGGTCTAACTCAAGATATTGATACCCCCACTTGGAAGTGGGAAGAGATCAATATGGACTTCGTGGTAGGTTTGCCTCGAACCCGTAGGCAACATAATTCCATTTGGGTCATTGTGGATAGATTGACTAAATCAGCCCACTTCCTTCCCGTCAAGGTTTCTTATTCTACGGAAGATTATGCTAAGTTGTACATTAAGGAGATTGTGAAATTGCATGGGCCCCGTTGTCGATTATTTCAGATAGAGGTGCCCAATTTACTTCCCATTTTTGGAGGTCTTTCCAAAGTGGGCTAGGTACTCAAGTGAAACTTAGTACCGTATTTCACCCTCAAACAGATGGTCAAGGGGAACGCACCATCCAAACCCTAGAGGACATATAGAGAGCGTGTGTCATTGACTGCAAAGGTAATTGGGATGACCACCTACCTTTAATTGAGTTTTCCTACAACAATTGCTACCACTCGAGTATTGCTATGGCACCCTTTGAAGCACTTTATGGTAGAAGGTGTCGATCTCCGGTTGGGTGGTTTGAAGTAGGTGAATTTGCTCTTCTTGTTCCCGAGGTAGTCCATGAGGCTACGGAAAAAGTTGGACCTATAAGGGATAGGTTGAAAACGGCTTATAGTCGGCAAAAGTCTTATAGTCGGCAAAAGTTTGACCTTGAATTTGAAATAGGTGATTGGGCCTACTTAAAAATCTCACCCATGAAAGGGGTGATGAAGTTTAGTAAGAAGGGAAAGCTTAGCCCCCAGTATGTTAGGCCTTATGATATCTTGAAGCGTGTCGTAAAGGTCGCTTATGAGTTCAAATTACCCATCGAATTGGCCCCGGTTCACCCGGTGTTCCATATTTCTATGTTAAAGAAGTGTATAGGTGACCCGGTGTCCATTCTCCCTCTAGAAGGTTTAGGGGTGAAGAGAACCTTTCTTATGAAGAGGTTCCGGTCGAAATACTAGATCGTCAAGTTAAGAAGTTGAGGAATAAAGAGGTTTCCTGCGTAAAAGTCCTATGGAGAAAGCACCTAGTTGAGGGTGCAACATGGGAGGCCGAGGCCGACATGAAGTCCCGCTACCCTCATCTTTTTCCTCCTACTCCTAGCCAAAGTTGAGGTTAGTAGTCTCTCTTAATTTGGTATAAATTGAAAAATCATGTGTATTAATGATTATGACATGATTTCCTTGTATCTGCATATTTTTGTGAAAATTCATGCTTAAGTTGTATTTTGAGTTTTCATGAATTTCGTTTCTCATGGTTGATATTGCACCCATAGATGTTGTGTGATGTTGTCTTCATGAGAGTTGTAATAAGCATGATTGATGTTGTCTTGTTGATTGCTTAAGATATATGTTTATGCTCATTGAATATGGAGAAGGTAGTTCCTCCTATACTTATGTGAAGTAAAGAGTTTTGAGCATAGTGATGTTGTGGATTAAATACCTATATGATATGATGATTTGATGTTGTTGATGTGACTGGTTGTTTTGCTGCTAGTTTGAGTCATTGTCTCCCCAGAAAGAAGTCCAAGTGACATTCGGGGAAGGATGTTCCTAAGGGGGGGATATTGTAACACCCCGGAAATTCTATGACTTAAGTTAGAGCCTCACATTATGAATAATGACTTAAAAATAGTTAAAATGATGTTTATAAACCTAAACTAATGTAATTGACTTGGTTTGGAAGAGTAAAAGTCTAAACGTCATGAAACAACCATGACGTCAGGAAACTAGAAAAGAATGTGTTCTAGTATGCCCTTAGGTTTTGGGCAGGTTTGGGATTGTCGTATGATGGTATAATCTGGTGAAAAGGTTTAAAATAGGTAAATATATGTTCCTAGGGTCAAAACATTCGAATACCATACCCCGGGGCCACCTTAAGGGTCCCCGAGGAGGACCCCAACCTTAGCCAAGCAAGCTGCCAAGGCAGCTTGCACTTGAAGGGAATAGCTGTGCGTCGCACACTTGCTTCCCCAAGGAGAAAAAATCCAGTTCGCGACGCGGTCGTGTCGCGGACTCTACTGTCTCGAAATTTAATTCCAAATATCTTCAGGGAACAGCTCCGCGTTGCGGATGAGTCCGCGACGAAAATGCAGAAATTTAGAAATCTATTTTTACTTCATTAAAGACTTCATTTAAGTGAGGGGTATTTAGGGTACTTTAGGGGACGTGTATATAATGATTTTTAAGTCAATTTACCTCACTTTTATGACTCAAACACAAAACCCCACAGATCTAAACCTATAGTTCCTCCTTCTCTCTACTCTCTCTCTCTCTTCTCAAGGACTCCATTGAAGAAGATTGGAACTTCAAGAAGAAGACCAACTCTCGAAGGTTTCAACTCGGATTTTCGTGGTTAATTCATCTATAAGGTATGGTTGCTTATCACTATTGGGATTCCTTTCCCCAAGAGGCCCCTTCAAGATGAATTGGAAAATCTCCAATTTCTAGGTTTTAATCCAAAGACGTGGGTCTTCTTTCTAAAGTGAAATTGATGTTATAAACTCACTTTGATTGATGTTATATGAACAATTGTGGATGAATTTACATTCTATTGGCGGTTCCGTGAAGAATTCCCCATGAGACCTATGTTTCTACTTCTTTTCCTAATTCTAACCCTAGTTTGTGTTGGATATTGATTGAAGGCTATGAATTGAATGTGATGTTATGTAATTCATGGTTGTGTGATGATTCTACCCTAGGTTATGTATAATTTCTATGAAATTAGGGCTGAGTCTTTGAATGAAGCCTTGAAGGCTATGAAGGGAATATATCAATTCCTTATATTGATGTTGATTATGTTATTACTTCATGAATTACCTTGAAGCATGGATGTCCCACGAAGGGCAAGAAGGTATGAAGGTTTGTTCTTCTTTGAACTCAACTATGAAAGGTGAATTACTTAGATTGTAATGATGCTATACCTAATGTGTTGTTGTGGTGTTGATGACCTAGTTTCCTCATCCTTAACCCTCTACGCTTGAATTAGCTATGAATTATGTATGCATATTATGGTATGATTGCTATATGATTGAAAGGTAGTTCTCATGATTGTAGTGTAATGTAAAGTGAAAGGTTTACTCACTTGCTAAGTGTCTCTAAAGTGAAAGGATTGTTACTCACTTATGAACACATATGAGCCATTATGGTAAGATGTCTACATAAGGGTCTATTAAAGGCTAATGTGAACTTATGTGATGACTAAAGATGATTAGAAAAGGGAATCAAATGCTGAGCACCGAAAGGGCATGTAAATGAGATTGGGGTCTCACGTTTAGTAAGTCCGGCTCCCCATATAGGTTTCCTCACGTTTAGCAAGTTCGGATTACCTACGGTATGTGTTGGCTCATGAGATGGAAACCCCTACGTTTAGTAAGTTAGGGTTTCTAGAAGCAATCTCCTTGGCCCGTAACTATGTGCCCACATAGGACTCTAGCTTAGTGGATCCACCTAGATAGCTATGTATGAATGGTTACACCTTAGGCAAGTGTGGAACCTCTCTTTTCGATGTGGGAGTAGAACTCCGGATTCCATGTAGCTCTTATGGTCTATGTTGGTTATTGCAATATTTCCCTTATGTAAATGTAAATGAAGGTATGAAAGGTTTGAACTCTTACTAGGACTTTGTTAAGGGTTTCTACATAGTGTAAGGGATGGTATGGGACTTCTTTTGCACATTGCACTTGTGGGATACTAAGAGATGGTTGTAGTAGTGTTCTCTTATGATTTTGATGATTATGACTCATGTATGTTGAAGCTATGTTATGTATGATCATTATGAATATGGTAAGTTATGATGAAATATGATCTTATGAATGTATGCATGAAGTAGGTTGCTTAATGTGATACTTGCCTTTGAATAGGGTTATAGGGTTCTATTCTTTGCATTGCACTAGTATTGCTTGCGTTGTCTACATGTTGGGATGATATTATGTTGGTTTGGACTATGATACTTAATTGTGTGTATATTTGATTTACTTAGCAAAAAGCATGTTTTGAA
>JAJOOE010001160.1:0-35889 GCA_036250405.1 Solanum raphanifolium
TTTGCTAAAATGAAAAAAAAAAAGTAAAATAAAATATCTATTTTTTATATAGATTTCAAATAAATTGAAATTGAGAAAGTATTTCTTTTGCGTTAAAATAGGTATGATTTTACAAAAAAAAAAATACGTTTATCACAAAATACCTGTCTTTTTAGTGTTCAAGATGATATTATTATTTTTTTTTTCTCATTTTCTTTTAGTAGTATTAGTTTTTAAGCAGATATAAATAAATTAAATATAGAATGAAGAAAAGCTATATCTTAAAATTTAAATAATTAAGAATTTCCCTTTTTTAATTAGTATTTTAAAAATATATTATAAATAAAAATATGACAAATATTTTGAGATGACGAGAATAATTCAACTTTCGAAATTTATCAATTTAAATTTATATTATAAAATATATATTAAAAATTCTAATATATTTAGAGTTACAAGTATAATTAATTAAACATGCAGCTACTACATGATTGTCCTTTCAATTAATTAATCATTCTTGGTCTCATGCATGCAAAGCAGGACAGCTAAGGTCAAATGAGAATGAACATTTTTAATTTACAGAAATTAATTGTTACAATATATGTATTACTACTAATTAAATGAAATTTTATTTTACATTCTATCGTGCATAAAATAAATTTCGTATAAGTTATGTATGACGATAATGATATAACTGTTGCTTATTATATTTAGCGGTAATAATAAATATGAATACTTATAATCAACATTATATATAAATATCACTAAAGGCTTAGCAACTCTGTAATATGTAATAACATTAACTCAATTACGTGACCAATATTAATCGTGATGGGATGATAGAAAATTTCTCCACTTTTCAAAGATTTCATGTTTGGTTGGGCCTTTAGGAATGAAAAGATTTGTTTAGAAACATCACCTTCAAAAATTAAGTTTTATAGTAAACGAATTTGAATTTAACCGAACCTGATAGAGATATCAAATATTAATTGAAATCAAATGAAAAGAAAAGAAGAAAAAAGAACTTTATGTGGTTGCTTGTACTAATTTTCTTTAGGATAACGTATAATCTTTTTTGAAGTCCCATTAATGTCTGCCACAATATGTCCAATTACCTATTATTAGTCTTGAATAAAAGCACTTAACTTTTTTATTTAGTAAAATTGTTTTATATATAGTAACTTGTAGTACAAAGAATAGAATTTTAATGAATTTTTTGTACAAGTGACATTAATTCCATTTTCAACCTTTACATCAAGTGTGAATCTTGAAAAAAGTTCTCTTAGAAGGAAATCAAAGAAGAGAGAGGGCTAAGAGTCAAAATGTCAAATTTATCATTGAGAGACGTGGTGGAATGAATAAAATTTCTATATTTTAAATAAGAAATCTTGAGTTCGATTCTTAAAAAAAATAAAAATTAAATGAATCAAATGTGATGACGGTCGTCTAAATTTTAATCGAACAAATATCTAATGACTATAGAAGAAATTCAAATAGACATATATATTAGAGTTTATGTCAATATCTAGAAAAACTCTTGGTTTAAGTGAAGTAAAAAATAGGAGTAATGAAAAAGAAAAAGCAACTCTGAAGAAAACATGACAACTAATAGGAAAACAATGTCAAACATACAAGCAAGGTGAACAAGATCATCAACATATATAATATTGCAATCACCTAGACATACATAATAAACAACAAATCAAATAACGAATGCGAGAAACTAATTAAATATGATAGACACAATGCCCTAGACTATCACCATGCCTAGCTAACTCGATCCGTTGAAAAGTAAGACAATGCTCAACTCTAACGTTTCATCCTTATGTGATCTTCATATCTTCTATCTAAAATTATATTTTTGATAAATTAAAATTACATTATGTCATATCTAATCACCTCTTCCGACAGAAGCATAAAAAGCAAGAGAAAAGAAAAGAAGAAATTAGCATGCAAAAAAAGGAAAGGAAAAGAGATAGAAAGGGGATATATAGAAGGAAAAGAGAAAGACAAAGTGTCATATTCATGATGAAGATAATTTAGAAGACTTTTGCCTAAGAATCTTTAATTAAGCATTTGTCACTACTCAAACAAACAAAGATTTCGAAAATATACTAATTATTACGTTTGGCCAAACTTTTTATATAAAAAATATTTTTTGTTAGAAGTATTTGTTAAAGAAATATTTTTTAAAAATAGTAATTTGTGTTTAACTAATTATTTTGAAAATATTTTTGTTAATATTTGTATTTGACTAAAATTTTAAAATGTGTAATGAAAAAATATTTTTCTAAGTAAATAAATTCCTTAAAAAAAATTCTAATAAAACAAATAAAATTTCACATTTATTTACTTTAATGAAAACTTTTTTCTACCAAACACACTCTAATGCTATTGATTTTTTTTAAAAAGGGAGTGCATGTACAAAATGTAAAAGATTTAAAAGAGAAATAATATAAATATGAGGGGAATAATTTAAGGTGAGGAAGTTCTTCTTAATTAGGAAAAAAAAAGAATAGAATATTTGCTTGTGTTTTTGTTTTTCCCTAGTGGAATTGAATCTTTTATTATTTATTTTTGCTTTTCTTTTGTTTTATTTATTATTTTATTGCTTTAGATAAATTTAAAAAAGTAGGAATATGATACTAGCAATATACTACTTGAAGTCTACAATCCTAGAAATCCAAAATTTCAGGGATCAAGAATCACAATTTGGGGCCACCTTTGGATAATTTTGTTATTTTTTTATTAAGAAATTGTAACAAAATATATAACAAACATAATATTAGGGACCCTATGAGAGACAAATAATAATAATAATAATAATAATTAATTGATTAGTGGGATAACTTAAATAAGTGAATTGTTACAGTAGCTTTAAGGTGATGAGCAAAAAATAGTAACAAAAAGATCAATAATTGTATTGCATTTCTGAATTAGATCACATATATTATAAATAATAACATATCCAATATAATTTCACTAAAAAATATGAACATTTTAAAATACGCAAACATTACTCCTATTTTTATGAAATCTCTTAATTATTTATTTATTTTTTAAAAAAAAGAGAGAAATCAAAATGAAAGAAAAATAACAATACCAATAAAGATCAGAGTGCTTAATATTAATTATCTTTAAAATCAACCTTTATATCTATTATGATTTCAAGATAATTTCACATAGAACAATACTTCCCAACTGAGATTTTTTTGTTTTGCCATAATTTTTTTCAGGTTCTTGAAATTGTGTCAGGCATCCGATATTGTTATTGAAACTCGATTAATTTGAATTCATGCATTGCAAGCAGTGGCAAAAAGTAGAGCTTAAGATTTAAACTTGAAATCTCAAGATTTTTGAACTCCCTAAATCACTAATCAATATCTAATCTTACATTTAAAAGATTCAAAATCAATATATAGATATAAAAAATCTTTAAATGCATTATATATATACAATATAATTTTTGACGAGGTGGTTCGGATGAATCTCCTCGACTACCTCTAAGTCTGCCCCTGATTACAAGATCTATTTTTATTAATGCTCAAACTCGAAACCACTGATTAATAGTGAAAATATCTTAACCATATCTCACCATTGATTTCTTTTGCCATATCAAACACACATTTTCTTATTCTTTAATTTTTGAATACATATATTAATATGTTAGAGAACATTGTGTTCATTTCCAATTGAACCTAGTATATATAGATTGTTTTTTGTTCCAAGAAACAAAAAATTTAAAATAATACATTATATTCGTTTTCATCTAAATACCATTATTCTTTTTACTCCTTTAGCTCCAATGATCTTTAAAATCTTCATTCTCAAAGAAATTAAAAAGAAAATGTGGAAAGAATATAAATAAAAGTAAACCACTTTTTTGTTTTGTTCTTTTTTATCGTGCTTGTTAAAAGGAACAAGAAAATGATTTGTAATATACTCCCTCAGTCCAACAATACTTGTCCATTATTGACTTTACACACTTTTTACGAAACTATAAATAGAAGGATAATTTTATTTTATCGCTCTTTGAATATAATAAATATAACCGATCTTTCATAAAGTAGACAAATATTGTTGGACATCTTAAAATAGTAGAATGGACATCTATTGTTGGACGGAGAAAGAATTACAATAAAATGAAAATATCGTGAGATAATAGACGATACGATAAATTGATGAATGAGATAATGTAAGAAGAATCCAAAAAGGCGAAAACTTGTCTTATCATAGGGACATTCCGACAAAGTGGGGCCCAAAGTCACGTGACTTAGAGCCACGTAAGCCGACAAAGAGCGCGGCTGACCGGGAGGCTGTGTGTGTTTATGGGACCCACAAATTTACCTGAGACATCTTAGGACTTAGCACCCATTCACACCAACAAAAAATTTGTGCTATGTTTTTATGTTTACCAAAAAAAAAAAAAAATCTAATAAATTTCTTAATTATAGTAATATCTTAAAGTGGAAATTTTTAAAATTTGTGATCTTAAATATTATGTCATTTTGACACAGAGGTGAGTTAACGAGGATGGATCATAGAGAAAAATTGTTATGCTACTATTTTTCAAAGTCTCGTCGCTTTGATGAATGATCACTTGAGTTTTAATACATTTTTGATGATATGAAGCTAGACTAGTGGGTTGTTATGTTCTTTTTCAAAAGAATGAACATTCACCTCCTTATTGTCATTGCTCGATTACTTCCTTTTCATGATCCGATGTGTATACTTACTACATTTACTTCTAAAATTCTAAATAGGAATTGTAACCTCATGATCGTTTACGTTTTGCATGAATTATCGTCTTCACGACTTTTTTTCTAGCTAGGCTGACAGAATTTCTAGAGAAGGTTGAATGTACACTATACTTAAAGACGAATTTTACATCGAAATAGGTGAAAATGAAGATTTAGAGGTGTTGGGGGTGGTAGTGGAGGGGTGAGGGGTGTGGGGGGGAGGGGGAGGGGGATGTTGAATGGATTGGAAAGAGACAATAAATTTGTATTTTTAAAAAAATTGATAATATTAAAAATAATTTGTAATGAAAATCATTTTGTTCTCCTTTTTGGTTAGTACTATCTTAGTAGCAATGCAGAGATACAATCAGAATTTCAAAGTTATGTATTCAAAACTTGTTATTAAATACATAACTCCTCTTAGTTATTGGGTTAATTAAATATTTATATGTATTAAGTAATTTTTTAATTTAAATTTAAAATATGATCTAAGCAAAAGATACTAAATTTATCTAAATCCTAAGTAATACTCTACCTATATTGCTAAGCAAAAGTAATAAGTAACACTCTTCAACAATAAGTATGGGTGGATATAACATTGCGATATTAGATTCACATAAATTTAATATGTTTCATATAAATCATAAATTTATTTATTAAAACTATAGAACTAATATATATCTCGAAACCTATAATTTTTAAAAATATAAAAAAATTAATATTATAAATTGTAAGTATTGAACTCATAAAACTTAATTTTGATCTAGAACGATATGCAAGTAGAAATGAAAATTGATATACACGCTGTCATATTTTCAAAAATAGCAGCCAAACACCAAAAGCTGGTTATTTTATTAAAGGAATATATAACAATATTCTCTTTCAACATCAACTTCACTTTAACATAAAAACTTTATTATATACGATTCCATTTTGTCTTGCAAATTAGTAGAAAAATAGATATCTATTTTAGTTACGTCTATTAACAGAAATTAAAGTGTACTTTTAATTCGTTAAGGTCACCACTAGATTACTTGTGCAAAAATATAGTTATCCACAGGATCAAACTGTCTAACGTTATTTTAAATTTAGCTTATGTATCATTTTAATGAACGGATAACTCAATTCTTAAAACATATCACAACCTCAAGTGGTAAAGAGATGACATCAAGGTGCTAAACTAGCTTCACGTCGACGTACTACAGTAAAAATATTTTTTAGCGATAAAATATATACACATTAATAAAGACTAATAATTTTTTTACTGACATTAGTTAATTGTCATTGGATTCAATGTCAGTATAGGCTCTAGGGACATTTACAAAAAGTAATAATTGTCTAAAAAATACATATTATTACCGTTAAAAATCATTTTTGATATAGTGACGTGAGCTCTTAGGAATTGAAAGATCAACGTAATCTTTTATCTCTAAAATATTTATTAAGCGATGACTCTTTCCCTATAGAGTCACTAAGACTGATTTTCATCTTGGCTCGATGGGTGAGTCTTGCGGTCAAGCTCATTATTAAAGCTAAAAAAACAATTAACAATGTATCTAGTTTAGAAAAGAAAAATGTTGATTTAACTTTATTTATGTTTATCGTGCACTTTTTTATGGTTCTTTTTTAACCAACAAAAATAAAAGATTAATTTTTTTTCTTTATTTTTTTATTGTAAAAAAAAGTGTATTTGACAAATACAAAGGGACCCAAATGGAAGGAGGAAGATATTCCTCATAATTCGAGAGCTGAAATTTGAGATACGAACAATCATTCTGTCTCCACGCCTTCTTTCTTTTCTTTGTATTTTCAGTATTTTTAAAAAAATAAATTTTTGTATTAATAATTAATATATATTATTTATCTATGCATCTTTTCTTTTAGCATTCACCAACTTTTGTTGAACAGGATTTAATGTACGCATATCTTATTCATATTTTAAGAGTTAAAGAGGTTGTTTTCGATAGATTCTTGTCTCGAGAAAAAATATTGAGAAAAAAGTAGTGATAAGAGAAAAAGGTCATGATAAAATATTATAGAAAATATGTTAAAGTATTCTGAAAATAAACAAAAGCAATAACTGCAACAAATAGTATGATAATTGAATTACGTACAATATATAGAAACAACAAATAGTATTAGTAATCGAAGGACCAAAAGTTTGGAAAGATAAGTGAGACACTTTACTATCTACTAACCTTCAACCCTAATTTGTGTCCTCCACACCTCTTGTCTAAGGAAATTTCCTAGGTAAGCTGAAACTGTGTCATGTCCTATCTAATCATCTTTAATACTTCTTCGGTCTATTTCTACCTCTCGTGAAATCATCCATAGCCAACCTTTAATACCTTCCACACAAGGACATGTGTATCTCATCTTCACATTTTAATTTTCTAATATAGATATACATGATCGATATGGTTGTGAGCGGAAAACAATAAATTCAGTTGAATCTGCCAGAATATTCATCATAAAATTTCAAATGTTTTCTCTAAACAATGGAGTACTAAAGTTTTGATTTTTGCCAATTAACCTCTAAATTTAGACAGCTAAATCCAAAAATCATTAAAAAATTATATCAACATGCTAAACATTAATCATGCTACAATAGTTAAACCTCATGGAATTTAATCTAAAGAAAATGTTGATTCAAAAACCAAATCAATATTAACAATAACAAAATGATAAAAGCCAATGACAGAAATATAGAGAACAAATATATTTATGTTACGTTAGAAATTCATTGTCACAAAAGAGTAATGGTATGATAGTATCGACCTGCATTGATTTAAAATCTTGAATCTTGTCTCTGATTACGAATAACAAACAAGTAAATTGCAAAAGTGACATAATAACACCTGGGCTTTGGGCCTTCAATTTAATTCCACTTGGGCCTTCAAAAAATTATGACCTGGGCTTGGTCTTGGGCTTTTTTTCAAAACAATGATCTGCTGCCAACTGATGGGCTATAGAACCTTGTGTTATATTTCTTTTGAGGCTTACCACAAATGCATTGGCATTCATATCCCATTATGTTGCCAAAACAAGAAAACAATCCACTCGAACCACGTGCATGCCTCCTCCCGTGACTACCGGTCGAATGGTAGCTGCTCGAGGCATGTCCCCGGTCGTACACTGGTGGTACCTCCGTCCTCCACCTCTCGAGTTTGGACCTGAGCCCCTCAACGCTCTCGTCCAAACTCCAACCATCCAACACCGAGCTCTTTTGATCATCCAACGGGTATTTTTTTTCGGCCACGGCCGCCGCGACCTCGGATGCTGAAGGCCCAATTTCTGAGTCAGTCCAATGATGAGCATTTCCCTTAATTGGGCCTCCAAATACAAATTTTCCATTGTGTCCTACCCCTTTTGGGCCTCCAAACTCATATCCATTATAATTTTGAATGGGCTTTCCTATAACTGTTATGGGCTCTTTGGGCTCATCAACTTTGGGCCTTGTGAGAGATTTTTCATCAACTTTCTTTTCATTTGTGGGCTTTTCTTTGTTCTCAAGCTCTAAAGCTATAAGTTTGAGTTTGGGCTTATCTTCTTTAGGCCCAGTATTATAAAGTGATGACTCTTTACTCACAATTGAATCACTTAAAACTGAGCCCGTTTTGCCCTTTTTACCTTTGGGCTTTTCTTCTTTAGGCCCACTTACCATAGAACTTGCTTTGCCTTTCTTTTTTACCAACATTTGTGGTGGAGGCTCCAAAGAAATACTAAGAATTGAGCTTTCTTTGTCATAATTATGTGCTTTATTCTTCTTTTTTGAAGGTTTTGCAACTATTGAACCACTAGACTTGGGTACATCATCGTCGAATTTGACACGTTCGCTACGTTCACTCTTTGTACGTAACAATATTGGTTTTATAGTAGTCACATTGTTGTTATTATTGGTGTTGGTGTTGGTGTTGTTGTAGTTGTTGGTAGTGGTGGTGGTGGTGATGGTTTTTTCGTTGTTTGTTTTCTGGTTGTGGTGGTGATGAGGGAGTTGTTCTTCTTCCATCAAATCGCGATATCCAACAGCTGACTTGTTTAATTCAGTGTACAATGGCATACTTCTCATGGTACTATCTAGTAATGCAACACCAATGTTCAATATCCCTTGAGGTCTCCCAGATGGACGACGTACCTAATACCAAAAAAATAATACATAAATTTCGATCGAAGAAAGTATTTAGAATCATTAATTAGGTTATTTATAATTAAATCCATCTCAATATTTATGACCAATCAATCCATATCATTGAAAATTCAATTAGAAAACATTATTTTAAGCAAATGTGTGAAAATTATATATTGGTCAAAAGAATAATAATCTTGAAAAAACATATATAAATACATTTTATAAATAACATGTGTGTGATATGATGGAATATAATGAAGCAAAATTTACATGCATGCATGCAACTTTTACGTATACATGTTAAAACAAAATTTCCTATTTATAGAAAACATTGGAAGAATGAAATTAAGAATGCCGTTGTTACGTTAGGAAAATATTTTCCATGAAAAATATGTTGAACAGTCAAACATGATAAAATTGAAAAATATTTTCGAAATTAAACCTGAAGTGCAACAAAACGCATGCCAAAATTATGAGGATGACGATTATGGTGTGTCCTAGACGGAGGAGGGATGAGGTTTCCGACGAGGACGCGAACGGACCCCACAAGAGAATCCTTAAACCAATGGCCACAATGAATTTCTATTTGTACGGCTGAGGTATCTTGTCGGAGAAACTCTTCATCCACACGAAAAACAAATTTATCGTTCCACGTTGGGTTGTTACCTCCTTCTATGTCAACCGCGGTGGTTAGCTTCCGTGTAGGGTGGACCCACACGGTCGCGTAGGTTTTCATTTTCTTGGACATAGGTTCCAAATCTTGAGCGGAGATGATGTTTATTTCCAAGAGTTGAAACGGTTTCAAGACCCCCATTTTGAAAATTTTGGAAATTCGTGACGTTTAATAAAAAATTATTATTAGTCGCGAATTTAATCGTTATGGTGAAATGAGAAAGCTTCGTTCGTCGTTCCCTGAAAGGAACGACGATCGAGAAATGAAGAGAGAAGGAGGAGGAGGGGGTGGTGATTTTCTCGAGGAGAGAACATTAAGGCATTGTTACAAAGGAAGAAAATGTGTTTTTGAAATAATGTTTGTGTTTTTTTTTTGGCCGTAAGGTTCTTCAACCCTTTTTATTGTAAAAAAATAAGTTTTTCAATATCTGACTAAGTGTATTTAATATTCAATTAATTAAAACGTGTGTCCGTTTATTTGTGAAAATTTCTCAAATATTACGTATTTACTACTTGCTAAATTATATGTAATCTGAAAATAACACTTCTTATTATTTGAAGTATAGAGAAAAAACAAATTGCGAATTAATAATTAATTGTAATTACATTATAATTGTCTTATAATTTAGTGATATCGACAAGAGTATTTCTTCATGCAACAATGTCAATTCTCACTATCTCCCCCGCCCCTCCACACACCTTCTTTGATTACCATATTATTTTTTGTTGATATTCTTCGTATAACTTTTTATTATTGTATTTTTCTTTATTTACACAATTAATTTCTTATATGTGTTACTTAGATCTGCCATCGAAAACAACATTACTATCTGTCACAAAGCATAAAATCGTGTATTTTCTCACTAATAAAAATACAGTGATATTTATCGTTTCTCGAATATTCCTAATAACTTGTCTCGGATAGCTTGTGAGGTTGACTCGTTGTAAAAGAGTTCACAAGCATCATGTTGAAATTATATATATTGTATATTTATTGTATTTTTAATTAATATAACTTATACTAAAGTTAGATGCATTAGCCTTGGTATTTCATAAACATATTCTTTACTTAGATAATAATATATATTGTGCTGTAATTTTTTTTATTTCTTTTTCACATTTTAGATAAGAATATTTTTTGATTAGATATTTTTTTATGTATTTAAAAATAGCTAATTATTGAATGATATTGAATTAACAACTAAAACTTGATTAACGATCCAAAAGTATCCATTTGTCAATTTCTCCTCCTCAAATATCTCCATTTTTTTCAAATTGGGTCCATAACTATCATTTTCTTAATACATTGAAAATGCCATTTTTTAAAATTTTATTTTCACTTTAACCATTTAATTATATATATATTTTTATTTTTTTTTTAAAAAAAAAAGAAGAAGTCAGAGTACAGATATGGCAGCCACAACTCCACGTGAACACTTTAATTATAAAGCTTTATTTATTAAAATTTTAATTCTTACTCCTCCGTCCCCATTTTAATTCATTTCACGTCTATTAAAAAAATATAATAAAAAAAAATATAATTTATTAAATTATCTCTATTTATCAGATGTTTTTGAGATTTGAGCTCTAGCAAAAAGCATTTTTTCAAAATTAAAAACAACTCTTATTTTGAGGAGAACTAATTTTTTCTAAAATGATATTTTAGAATGGAAAAATCTTTTTGATCAGAAAATTTGATCAGAATTTGGTTTGAATGATATTTTATCTATATTATTTTATTTTTTTAAACATTTTAAAAATAATTTATTCTCTTTATTTCTTGGGAAGCAACACTTATTTTAGAACAAGTAGAATATTTTTTTAATTAGAATTTTCCACAAATTATTTTCAGTCAAGCTTTGGGATTGAGAATCACAAAGTCCAAAAAAGATACTTTTAACTTATAAAGTATTTTGTTTCATGATAAATTAGAGATTTCAAATTCGAGCTTGAAATACAGAGAACATTTTATTAGAAAGGTCACCTCAAAATAGGTCCTACAATACATAATCTTAAATTTAATTGGAACTCCGAACCCCGAGCGGAAAAAAAGAACTTGGATAATACTCCTACTTTTCATCACTCAAAATTTACGAAAGTTTCCTCCTTTCATGTTACACTACACAACTTTGAGTTTTTTCTTCTTGAAAGTCTTCACATGTCCATTTTTTCCTTAATAAAATCCCATAGTTTTCACAGAAAATCATTTAGAAGAGCTTAATTTGATGGGAATTTAAAAGGGTTATCTTGAAATACTTTAATTTCTTATAAACTTGAAAAACTGTATAAGCTCAAAGGTGACATTTTTATCTTGTCAGAAGCAAGAAAGTTCAAAATGTTGCCTAAAGAACCATCATTTTGTATATATAATACAGAGGACGGGGTTGATGAATTAAAGGAAAATCAAGATTTGGTTAGGTCTGTGACAATAGGGGATATTATATCAGATATAGGTAGTAGTGATTTCAGTTTTGGGAAAAAGGGAATGGGGTTGATTGAGGAAGATGAGAATGAAGTTGGGGAAAAAAGGGTTTTTTATGAGGTTAATGAGCTGGGATTTGAAGAGAGTGAACCTGTAATTAGTTCAAAGTACCTTGGTGGGGTTGAGTCTGAACCTTTAGATTTTGATGGAAATGGAGATGTTGAGGAATATTATAAAAGGGTTCTTAAAGAAGATCCATCTAACCCTTTGTTTTTGAGGAATTATGCTCAACTTTTGCAGGTCAGTCTTTGTGTCCTGTTCCTTTCAGAAATATTTTTCTATTTCCATTTCACATTATTTTATTGTGGTTACTGCTCATATTCCCTTTTTCAATTGCTTAGAAATGCTTTCGGAAACAACCTCTCTATCTCTATGAGGTAGGGGAAAGGTCAGCGTACACTTTATCCTCCCCAGACCCCATTTGTGTGATTACAATGGGTATTATGTTGTTGTTGTTGTCGTTGTGTTTTTTTAGTATTTGATGACATGAGTTGAGCTTAAACTGGAGAAAATGGTCAGTAAGAATTCACATAGCCGACCATAACTTGTTTGGGATTGAGGTCATAGTTGTTGTATACATGTTTGATCCTCATTGTAAGTCCTTGAAAGATTGTAGGATTGCGAAAGCAAGTTTCTTGTGAGTTCTATAACTACAAAGTTGGAACTCGAGACATGGCCAGTGATGATTAATATAGCCGACCGTAACTGTTTGGTATTCAGGTCATAGTTGCTGTTGCTGTTGTATACTTGTTTGATTCTCTTTGTAAGTCCTTTAGAGATTCTAGGATTGTGAAAAGTAAATTTCTTGTGAGTTCTATAGCTGTAAAGTTGGAATTCTAATTGTTGAGCTAAAGTCACCTCTGTGGATTTGATCTCATGATTGGCTTCTTGCTCTTGCTGTTAAGTTGCTCCTTTATAAAATAGACTAGTTGGATAAGTATGTCAGGATAGTAATAGTAGTTTGAATAACTTTTAACAATTTAGAATATTAGCAGTTGCATAACCAAGTCACAAAAAGGGAAAGTAAGTGAGAAGACTCTTCTTTCATGATGTTCTAGCAATGGCAATGTACGCCGACAATAAATTTACTAGTGGTTTGAAATGTAAAAATCATACAACAGTAACTGATTCAAATGCTATTCTGGTCTTCCTAATAGATACTTTGGAAATCTGGTCATTATAGATTTTGTGATTCTTTGGCTGGAAAAGCACACAACATTACATGCTTTAGATGCTATGTGGTTTTAGATACTTCTCCATCTTTATTTTTGTC
Source organism: Solanum raphanifolium (assembly GCA_036250405.1). Taxonomy (NCBI): domain Eukaryota; kingdom Viridiplantae; phylum Streptophyta; class Magnoliopsida; order Solanales; family Solanaceae; genus Solanum; species Solanum raphanifolium. The sequence goes on from JAJOOE010001160.1 coordinate 13,275, forward strand.
CTTTTCTTGAGATCTAGTCCAATCTTGATTCTGTTTTTGTGGTGACAACTTTTTCTTAATGCAACCCACTGTATTCTTGTTTCTAGTCTAAGGGAGATCTTTCTGGAGCTGAACACTATTACTTTCAAGCTACACTAGCTGATCCAAAAGATGGCGATACCTTGTCACAGTATGCTAAATTAGTATGGGAGCTTCACCAAGATAAAGATAGAGCATCAGATTACTTTGAACGTGCAGTTCGTGCTGCTCGTGAGAACAGGTTATACTTGACTTGCACCTTTCATCGAAATGAGAGAATGAGCAATTGGTTCAATTAGATATTGATTTACAAAACCTGGGCATGTGAAGAAACTATTAGTCTCCTCTCCTCATCTTCCCCTTTTTAGTAGTATTTGTGTAGCATCTTAGTCTTAAATTTATACTACTGCAGCTTCTTTGCTTTGTTCATCTTGCTATTTTGTTGTTATTTTTTCTTTCAAATCCTGCTTTGATTAAAGTTCTTTTGAGCTGAGGGTCTACGGAAACAGCCTCTCTATCCCACAAAGGTGGGGGTAAGGTTTGGGTACATCTTACCCTGCCCAAACCCCACTTGTGGAATTACACCGGATATGCTGTTTTTTTGGTAATAACATGTGAAACCGGATATGTTGTTGTTGAAATCTATTATTGTTTCCAGCCATGTTCTTGGAGCATATGCTAGTTTCCTCTGGGACATCAATGACGATGAAAGTGAGGATGAAATGAACACACAGAGTGATAAGACTAAGGTTTCTTCCATTCGTTCTGCCTCAACGAGTATATATGTGTGAACTCTGTTTGACTTAAAGTTTCTTCTGGATGTGTCAGATTGAGGAAAGTGGGGAAGCTACTGTATCCCGGAACATAGATTACGAAGAAGCTAACAGACCTGTTAGCCCTCCCTTACATCTTGCATCAGGATTAGGAATTGGGGTTAATCTAGTTGGTGGCGGCTCTCCTGTTGATTATACTGCAGCTGTATCTGATATGGACGGAAATGCCGAGGAGGAGTACATGAGAATGATCAAAGAAAATCCTCATAATCCCGTGCTTTTAAGAAACTATGCTCAGTTTCTTAGTCAGGTGAATGTTTCTTATCTTCTGCACTAAATGTTCTTTATTAACATGTATATCATCCATCATATGCTTACAACAACCCTCATTTCATTTCCATGTAGCATCTTGATTTAGAAATGTGTCAGAGATGTCACAAGCTCTCTCCATTATATTCTTTTTAGGATTTCAACTCTTTCGTTAAATGTACAAAATAACCGCCGCTCAGTCTAACTCAATACAAGTGGGATGGAGAAATATAAATGCATGCTCAAATATGAAATTTTCTTGAACATTATGTCATTCCTTTCACAAGATCTTTACAATAGCTACAACAGTTTATGGTTTACTTATCAGAACGTAACCAAAAACAAGAAAAGCTATCTCCCTTCATTGGTGCTTACATATAATAATATCGACTGGTCTTGCTACTTCTGACATTTCTCTGGTTTGCTGTTGGACTGGCAGTCTAAGGGAGACCTACTAGGTGCTGAAGAATATTACTCACGCGCAATACTAGCGGATCCTACCGATGGAGAAACTATTTCACAGTATGCCATGTTGATATGGCAACTTCATCGGGATAAAGATAAAGCCTCAACCTACTTTAAGAGGGCAGTTCAAGCTTCTCCAGAAGACAGGTAATATTGAATTGAAGCCCCTCATTTTTTTATTCCCAACATTTAGAATTAAAAGTAATAGCGGTAACTTAATAACCTAAGCACATTTCCTACTTGGTCAGTTACTAAGACGGTTTAACAGATTTATGTGATGTGTAAAGGAAATCTGCTACTATTTGATAGCATTGAAAAGGTTAATGAGAAAAGATACAAATATAAGGTTGATGGTAACTTGGTATTATGCGAATGTATTCGTGGAAAAATATAAAGAATTTTGGTGATCTTTGGTGTGATGTCAAAGCATTTGTGCGTTGCGTTTATAATTAAAATTGTGTGATTGCTACTTGCACATCAAGTTCATTGTTCTCATTGTCTGAGACTCTTGAGTTACTAGCTTGCTTTTTTGCTTTTCAGCTACGTGCTTGCTGCATATGCTAGATTTCTCTGGCAAACGGAGGAAGATGAAGACGGAGAAGAAGATGAAACATTAGGCGATCACAACGGTGCACCACCTTTGCAAGGAGTCATGGCTGCAAATGCCTAAATCCTGATGTCAAATGAATTCACAATCCAGCTTCCAATTCTTAATTTTAGTTTCTCAAGCTTTTCCCGTTATCTAAAGACTTGGAGCTTTCTCTTGTTGTGGAGGATCAAGCATTCTGGGAAAAAATTTAAATGGTAAATGTGGTTTATTGAGCAATAAAAAAATTGTGAACACTGATGTCAAATTGACCTTGTACAATGTTCTTTATGGGAATAATAGCAGAAGATGGAGTTAAATAAAAATTTAAATGGAGACTCCACATTGTAATAATATACTGCTAGTTCCTCTACTTTAGTTTACACTGCTACGACCTTCTTAAATTACAACATAATTCCTCTATGGTTTGACATGCTAAGTTTTATGTCTTAAGAATGAGTCTCGATGGGGGTTGACAAAGGCGTGTTCTAATAGTCAATGAAGTTGGATCAAGAAACACGATATATCTAGTTAGAATCTTAGAAGATGTATATAAGTTAATATGAACTGGAGAAATGTCACTTTGAAACTTGTTTTTTCTACTTACACTAGAGAAGTCATTTTTAACGACCTGCTACTCCCACTCCAGGATACCTGATATCTCCCACCAGCACAAGCATCGTATAATTTTATCCACCAAAGGACTCACAATGCCTCTTAAGGGCCAATTCAAATGATGACAAATGATATCTTTGAACACATGGCCATCCAGATATTTAAGAAGCCAAAACACTAAAATAAATCTGTTTCCCAAAGTGCTCCAACAGTAGCACATGGTACTCATTTCCTTGCAAAGATACGTTGAAGAAAATTTCAAACCACACCACACCAGCATAAAGACAGACCCGCACCGCCTAGCCCCAATTGACATACCCTATTTATAGTTTGTGCCAATACTGGAGAGGTTCATGCTGGAGAGAGCATGTATGCAGAACAATCAGTTAAAAAGGAAAAGATCATATGAGAAACTTGCGCAAAATATCAACTAGCAGGCCAAAACTGCATTAATAGTCCTTTTCAGTAAAAGTCTATTCATGTACGGAAAAAGCAACACTTGCTATTTCTGCCAAAAAATTATATGAATTTGGGATGCTTTCTTCCACAAATCTAAATTCTGATGCTTCTCAAAGTATACTAATGTTTTGGAGAACTATGAAGACAAAAAAGCTGTTGGCAACATGGCTTGTACTGAAGGTATTGTCTGTCCTTCATGAATTCAACTTCAGCTTATTCCCATGAGTACTGCTCATTTCTCAAGCTTTGCTGATTGCTAGGGTAAGCTCTTTCTTGCCGAGGAGCTTGTCTATAGTAACCATTTCCCCTTGATCTGCCATAGTCACGGTCACCTCCGTCTTGACCACCTCTCCCAAAACCACGGCCACCATAGCGCCCCCTTCCGTCCATGGAGTAGCTAACTCTGCCTCTACCCCTTCCTCCTGTGTCCACATTTTAAAGACAAACAAAATGAATCTTGATATTTTTAGGATGCAGAGCAAAATAAATAAATTTCAGGACTTCAAAAATTAAGTTAAGAAACGTATGAAGCAGTAAGCTTTCAGAAAAGGAACAGGCTTAGCAAACTGATACCTAAACACAGTTCTATTTTGGCTATTACAAGCACACAGGAATCAAATAATAAGCCTTATTTACCTGAAGTATTAAAGAAGGCCACTTGTTATTTACTACTACGAGGTCCTACGTAAATTCCAATGATACCAGCATAATGATTTGTTTTGAGACTAATACCATGGTCAAGATGTGGGAGCCAAATATTTACATCAGTTGCAGCCTCACAAGAATGAAAGACAACTGGTGTAATTATAGTCCCCACTGATTATTCTCTACTTCCTGCTTTTCATTATTCATCTTGAAAATAAGTATTGCAAGTAGATCCAACAAAGTACTCCCTCTGTCCCAATTTGTATTGACTTATCTTTATAGTCCGTCTCAAAAAGAATAAACACATTTTTATATTTAGTAACAATTTGGTTTTTAGTCACACAAATATATAACTTATTTTAAACCAAGAGTTTGAAGAGTTTTTTTTTCTTAAACTCCAAGCCAAGTCAAACTAACTCACATAAATTGGAATGGAGGGAGTAGTAATGTTCACTGTTCATTTTATATTGAACTTTTTTTATGAAAACATAGCTCTCTCCAGAGTTAAAACTTTCCTCCAAGAAAAAAAATAATTATGAGGACGGGTTGGTTGATCCACGTATCTTTTACATCCCTTATCTTCCACCAAGTAGGAATCTCAAGTCAATGACATAACACTTGACAAAACAAAAGTAGAAAAGGTGTCCACCCTGCCTTCGTGTCATGTCATTGACCTTGATTCCTACTTGGTGGAAGATAAGAGATGTAAATTGCTAAAGATGTGCCTAGTGTGATCACCTAGTAGAAAATTATAATGCTTAGAAGATCTTTAGAAAGAAACAAGAAAGAATCTAGCTTGAAGATATGTTTGTTTTTGTGAATGAGAAATGCAATAGCCTACTTATTGACCTACAATTGACAAGATATAGCCACTTACTTCCTCGAATTAAGTTGTTTCTGTTCGGTCTCCTCCCTTCAATGTACAACTGGTGTCCACCAATCTGAACAGTAGATGCCTGCAACAAAGTTTACGTAGATTTCAGAACCTACTCTGAATGTAAATGCAGTAATTAGTCTTAGCTGAAGGTATCAATAACAATTCAATAAAGGCGAGATAAATAGAACAAAAAAGAATGTATTCACAACTCCCACGTTACTTTACATGGAAATACTTCGAATTTGTGCCAGTTTATTACTATATTTGACCTCATACATAAAATATAGCATCATTCTCAATTACTCAAATAACAAACCTCAATTGCATTCTGAACACCAGTTACATCTTCAAATTCTACAAATGCATAGCATACATCAATGTCCTGCATCACATCAAATTCCAGATGAACTTAATATTGACCTAATCTAGATTCAAGAGTATAGGGCAAACGAAAGATGATAGAACAAACCTTTCGCGTTCTAATGGCAACAGCATCAGGCTTTAATTTACCAAACTTTTTGAATTCCTCCTCAATTTCATAAGCAGCCATTGTGGTAGGCACATTTTTGACATATACAGACTTAACTTCAACTGCAAAAATTTCAAAAAGGAAAATCATGAAAGCATATCACTCAAATGAGGTCCCTTTAAAAATAATACACATCCCTGAGAAGACAGGATGAGTACATTATGCCAAAGCACGAGAAACTAACCTTCATCTTCAACAGCTGAAGCCTCATCTGTTGCCTCAGTATACCTCTCAATAGTATTAGTCGAATGAACTGATGGCAGAGCAGGAGGCTCTGGCACATGCTGCCACTCTGAAGGAGGAGGTGTAGGTTTGTTGAGAGAAGACTGGGCCATTCCTCCTTGTGCAGAATTCCCTTTAGTAACTTGTAGCTTCCAAATTAGAATCAACCAAATAAAATTAGTTGATCACAAAAGCATACTCAAGACAACATGAGAATGTACCATAAGGAGAAGGTAAAGGTAAAGGTCATGGCATACAATAGAAGCATAAGTATGCTTTTGGGGCTCTGCAACAGGTTCCTCAACAGGGCAGGATAAATGATCTTGTACTACATTAATTGTACTCTGAAGTGGGCCGTTTGACTGCACCGCAAAATTATCTTCAAGGATATTCTCAGCTTCGGGGACATGCTGAAGCCGTTCCTCCGGAAAATTATAATTATTGACTGGCCCGTTATCTTCAATTTTAGTTGCATCAGCGAACTCCCTTGCTTGGATTTCTCCACCAAACATGTAGTTGGGCACTGCAGACACCATCATTAATCCTTTATATATGCACATTCTCTTGTCTCATAGTATTGCAGCATTAGCATGTAGAATTACAGAGAAAATGTATCCCAAGTTTTCTTTCAGAAGAATTGACATTTTAGTACATAATTTCTTCTCAACAATTTATAGCACATCACTTAAACTTCTTCTCACCAGAAAAAAAAAGTATGAACATAGGGAAAATAGTGAGCTTCAGCTCTTGAAGCTACTAGAAATATTCTCCCCTAACAACAACTTATTTTAGGGGTGAGGCATTCACCATGCTCCCCCTCGCAGCATGGTTCCGTTCCTACTTTCACAACTCAGCACCCTCTCTTCTCCAATAAAAGGTATAACAACATACCCAGTGTCAAGATGTACGTAGGCATTACCCCTACCTGTGTGGGGTAGATCCTCCAAGAAAAAGGTAAGAAAGGAGAATGCCTTAACCATTACACCAATGATTTTTTTATTTTAAAAACAGAGTAATATTTTTTTTTAGGATAGTCAATCTTAAAAAATACAGAGTAATATGAAACAAAAATAAGTTAGAGATCACCCCCCCTCCCCCCCACAAAAAAAAAATAAAAAAAATCACACCTATCTTAAGATGAAACCCTTTAAGATTGAACTCATACCTTGCTCCTGAAGTGCATTGGAAACATTCAGCTTGGAATCAAGGTTAGTATGTGCTAGATAGGCTAATGGTTGCTGAAGAATTTGCTCCTCATCAACATAGTGAAAGATATCATTGAGGACAAAGTATCCTTTTTCCTGGGGTGCAAGGAAAAATGATTGTACAAACTTCCTACTCCTGTTGATACCTTTCACATTGACAGAACCTGAAACCATCACAAGGACACCACCATTCCACGATTCCAAGGAATGGAGTGTTTTTATCTCTATTCCAGTGTACTGGAGTGACATGACCAGGGTGTGAATTTGCTGCAGAACACAGAAAGTGCAATGAAAGCAAAGTAGTAGAATGATTAATATTGGGGGCTAAAGGAGCAATACGCATCATGAACCATGATTATTAGTTAGTTGAGCATAACAGAAGCTTTATTATATTGGAATAGAACTAATTATAGAAGTTGTTCAAAGATAAAATCTCCCTCTTTTGTGACTTAGAAATCTTTTACTTTTATTAGTATATTAAAGCATGCAAGTATCAACTCACAGGCAGTTATCATTTTTTTTAGATAAAGTAACCCACTGGTAGTTATGATACTAAAAAGGAACTCGCGACAGCAGCAAAATAAGAAGCTCCTCTGATGGAAGTGCATGCCTTGGGGAACTTGACATTCTTTCAGGTTTCAACTTCTAGCGGACAGAGAAAAAACATTAATACAGCTGACTGGGGAGACAGAGAACTTGATGGACAAGCTTCAATTTTTGTTTTTCAGAAAAAATAACTTTTAACCTAAAAATCTAGAACATGGATGTTAAGGCTGCACTCATATGATTATTTTCCATATTAGGTGCTCTGCTTTGGAACAGGACTACATCATAGAAAAACTCAAAACTAATCTAGAACGTATGGACATCATATAGATGACATGACTGTAGACAATGTTCCAGTTAAGGACATGCATCTAGCAAGAGCAACCAATCATTGGTTAGCCAATTATAACCACTTAATTTAGAAATAACTTCACAGAAGATTTTGCTCATAAGGAAGTTAGACAAGGAACTTAAGATAAAATACCAGCATTCCTGAAGCAGTCTCTCTGGTGCTGGAATCAATTCGAAGCACGGTACTAGCATCACTGTAGAACTGGTGAACAAAATCCGGTTGGGTCTGTAACATCTGATAATACTGGCCCACAAAGTATGTCCCCACCTGAATCATTACCCAAAACCGCAGAAAGATGAAATTCAGATCCCAGACATTAAGTATCAATCAATCAATCAACACTTCAATCCTAAAGTTGGGATCAGCAATATGAGCTCTTTATATATATTCCCCTCTATTTAGACTCATTTCATTGCAACACTTATAAGTAACTTGACTTCTAAAGAAAAAGAAGGGTTCTATACGGAATAAAGAATCTCTAAATCTCACACTTATCCTTACCTAATCTAATGAAAGTGAAATGATAACAACTAACTAATAGGTTAGTCCTAATTAGTCCATAACTAATAGTTTTTTGGATCATTTATCCTTAACTATCTGGTAGTGTCTATATATATCGTTTGTTTCTATTGTGCTATATGCTTAATTAAGTTTGCATTGATTACTAGATTCAGAAGCTCTTTTCTCAGAAAACCTGTCCCCATTTAGGACATTTAATCACTACACCATCACAACTACATACATATGCATTTATAGGGAAATAAACACCAAAAAAAAGCTTCCTCTAGTAGTTCCTATATCTCTTAAAACTGAATATACACACGCATATCCATAAAGACTTTTTCTTGAAACAGGTAACATCATATACATAAAAAGTTCATCTTTATACTACAGAACTGTTTTTTGGAACAAAAAATTTCAGCTTTACACTAAAAAATTTTTACATTTCCAAGTCACTTAATACCCAATTCGACACAGTAAGGTAACTAGCAAAACAGGGTAAATGACCATGGCCAGAAACCAGGTAAGGCAAAGGGGTTTCATCCAAAACCCCTTCAGCCAAAAATCCATTCATATATATAACCACAGATATAAAAAAAAAAGAGCATTCCTCGCTCCATATACAAGCTCCATTTACAAATGACTAAACAGGCATGGAAGAAACAGCAAAAACACAAGTTTGCCTTGACATTTCTACTCAACTTCTCTGCAAATGACTTATACAAACAAAGAATAAACGGATAAAGACTCTTTTTTATAGCAGAAGAGATACCTGAGCAGCAGTGACTGGCAAGTGAAAAGGCGTCGCCATTTCGTAAAACCCGGTGGCGGCGGCAGCAGCTTAAGCAGCGGTAGAAATGAACTCGTCAATCCAATTAGAATGAGAATCTAAAAAACCTAGATCTAACAAAAGATCTAAAATCCCCAAAAAAAACCCTAGATTTTCAGCATTCACATTTGCGCCGCAAGCAAAAAAGCAGCAACAGAGTCTTCTCCCATCACTCCACAAACAGTGAATAGCACTTAATTCGCTCGTCACTGACTCTTCAATTTCTAGAGAGAGAAAATGGAGTGACCGCTTGAGACCACTGGTTCTAGAGAGAGAAAGAGTGAGAGCTGCTGAAATTTATAGGCTTTTTTTTTTCCCTCGTTAGAAATATGGTGCTGCTGCCTGTGTTTTTGGGACGGTGGCGCTGCTTTTTTATTGGTTGAGTGAATGTCCGCTTGTTATCCACCGTTGATTTAGACCTCATGATAGGGCTTTTTCTTTTTTATTTGCTTAGAATTATCTACTAGTTAGTGTGAATGTTTTCCATGGAACATGTTTGGTACGAATAAAAATGTGTTCTTGAAAAATAAGTTATAAAATAACTTATTTTTTTATATTTGGTTGGTGAGCGGAAAATATAATTGATGAATGAATTATTTTTTTAGAAAATATCTATTATTTTTTGCTAGAGAGTAGAATTTATTTTTTTAGGAAAATAGTTTTTGACCTGAAAACCAACTCGATAATTGATCTGGCACTCGATCCAAACACCTGATATGGGACCTTGACCCCTACTCTTGACACAGGACTCGATTTGAACTGGACTCAATCTTGACCATGACCTGAATTGGGACATGATCCTAAGATCCAACCCAAGACCTAATCTCGACTTTTGATTTAGGACCCGACTTTCGAACTGGAATATGATCCTAAGACCCGACCTTGACTCTCAAACCCCAACATTCGACTTAAGATCCAACTTTTGAATCGGTATTTGACCCTAGACCCGACACCTGACCACCATTCGAAACCCAACCCCGATCTCGACCCTAACCCAAGACCTGACCCCAACCTTGACACCCAACTTGAGACCCAACCCTAACCCTGATTTGAGACCCAACCCCCGACTTGATACCCCAACTCTAACCCCAACACCCAACCTCAATCCCGACCCTAATTTTGTAAATTTATTAGTAAGGCAAGATATGACTAATATATAGCGTGAAGTGTCCTGTGTAAATTAAAAATTGATTTTTTGTAAAGTAAATAGAGGGTGAGGTAGGGAAGGAAAGGAGGAGATAAGACGATCAGTGATCGTAGTTTTGTTGAATCACAATGATCATATACATTTATTAACAAGAAATTATCAGCACCAAGCAAGATGTGACTACAAATTATAGGGGTGATATACAAACGACTTAAATGAAGTGATGATAGATGAGTTAAAATTTAATTTTTGAAAGTATTTAAGGTGCAAGGCGAGTTGGGAATTGATTGTAGTTAGGGGTGTGCAATAAATCGAATCGACCAATAAATCGAATCGAAAAAATGTTATTGGGTTTTTAATGGGTTCATAAAAAAAAGTTATTGGATTATTGGTTCGATATTGATTTTTACTATTGGGTTATTGGGTAAACCGATAACCCAATAAGATGGTAATAATTTACTACTTTACCCTTCCTAAATATTAGATATTAATAATTTAATATATAACTAGACACTATAATTACATGAAATTATTATTACTCTACCACTTCAGACTAGGCTCGCTTTACTAGTCTTTACTGTTTACTCAAAACCTAAAAACTAAAGTAAGGGTTCACAATTGTAGTTATTTGATTTTAGTTTTAGTTTAAGTCTTGTTGGACTATTTGATTTTAATTTTAGTTTGTAATTGTAGGTTGTAGCTTTTGCAAGTTTGTAAAGATCTGTAACTTGATTAACATCATAAGAAATTCAACACTATGTTTTGGCGTTGACATGTAATTATAACCTTCATACTATATTTTCTCTTATTGATGCAATTTCTCATTATCTTTCTTGTTTCACTATATCACAACATTTAGAGAAGTGAGAAGTCATCTAATATTTTACGGACATTTTCTATTGGATAAACCGAAAACCGAACCGATAACGACCAAAAATCGATAAACCGAAAACCGATAAAAAAATATCTTATTGGTTTGTTATTGGGTTAACATATTTAAAAACCGAAAACCGATGAACCGAACCGATAATACATAAAATCGAACCGAACCGACCGATACACACCCTAATTGTAGTTCTTTGAAATCGCATCAATCATATACATTTATTAATAAGAAAATATTAGAAGTAAAATATAGTACCGTGAAGCAAGAAATTACTTAAATAAAGTGGTGGTGACCGACTTTTTTAAATAAATAAATACATGGCAGAGCAAGGAAATAAGAAGACAAGTAGGGATGACAATGAGACGGGACGGTTGTGGGGCGGGGCGAGCTTCAGTATTTGCGGTACAGTGCGGGTTAGAGCTTTTGCGGAGCGGGGCGGGTACGCGGGTTGAATATTTCTTTTTTTTGTCGTGTGCCTTGAAATTGAAATCTTTCCAGCTAAAGTTTGTCAATACTCAAGAGCCTTGAAATTGAAATTCCTAGCCATTATTGATAAATTTCATTTATCTTTAACTCCAATTTTACATACCCTTTTAGGTAATCATGCAAATTCTTGATTGTCTCTTTTTATCAATGGGGTATGTAGTTTTTTCTTATTATTTGATCCCAATTTAATATTAACTGAGGATAAATCTTATAGATTCATTATATTTTACTATTTAGGTTGTGGAAAATAATACAAAATCACTTGGTTCCTTATGTATTTGAATATTATTTTTGCTATTTTCTACTTTGCAATTAATCTTCTTAATATTATGCACATGTTGTTAATACTTATTTTAAACTAGTAGATCATATTAAATTTAATGAAACTTGATTTTAGGCACAAATTTGGACGGATCTTATATTGAAAAGGCAAAAAGTCATTCGTATAGTGCAGGAACACTCATATCTTTTTTACATACTCTTTCATTTTTATTTCAAAATTAGGCTCGCTCCAGGCTATGGTATGGACCTTTCTCGAACAAGGGAAGGGCAACATAGCATTAACTTCAATTGAACAAGCTTAACCTTGAAAAGAAAAGATTGTAGACCAGCTTTGAACGCTTAACTTGGCCACTAAAGAAGGCGAAGATTGGACGAGAGACTAGGCCAACTTACTACTAAGCTTTAGGCTCCATAGTTGAAAATATATTCCTATTTACTTGGTATATTTCTACAAGAAACAGATCCCAAGCATTATCTAGTGAAATTGCTTGTACTAATAAGGCCACCAATTAGTTTGAGTCATTTAATAGTTTTCTAAAATATGATGAAAGGAACAATTACATCTCTCTCTAAATCACAAAATGAAGGAAAGAGAACAAAAAAAAGAAAGCTCAATGTATGGGGATGTAATTCAAATAGTTACATGTTCTTTTGACCTAGGTAAAGCCTTTTTAGCCATCTTAATCCATGAACTAAAATTGTTCTTCTATAGATGGCAAATTTCAACTTTTACAACTAATATACAAAGAATCTTGTCCCATCTTATTGTTTCTTCCCTTCTGCTAAGCTAACTCGCAATGCCCTTCCATCCAATTCCTGATAAAGACATATACAAAAGGGGCAAAATTGTAAGTAGTTCTTTCATTTTTCTCAAGAAATTGAAGTTTCGTGTATCGATGATACACTCGAACTGATTCATAGGACGCGCATGTCTACTTGTTTAACTTTATTCAAGTTTAAGTACCTATTAGTGCACACGGTACAACAAAGTTTCAGAGCATAGATGTCAGTTGAGACCAAGTTAAATGACACGTTTATGTATTATATCAATATAAAATATGTGTTGGTTTTACACTAGGTAAGTTGGGATACACTTTTCCAACTTTAACCTTGAATATTTTAAAGAACTTTGGTGAAGGGCATTTAGGATTGTTATCCAACCGTGAAGGTGGTTAAAAATTAATACCTCAATTATGGTATAAATAATCCCAGGATCGAAATCGGATTTGAAAACTCAACTAACCATGGGAGTAAATAATCTCGTATATGATCCCGAAACTATTATACCTTATCGCACAAACCAAACGACTTATGACAAAAATCCTTTCCCACAAAATGAGCTGAACAAATGAAATGTTTCAAAAAGAGAGTTCAAGAAATGCATACCACTCCATTGAGATTGTTAAGAGCATTCTCCATTTCTTCTCTAGTCTCAAAGCTCACAAAACCGTAGCCACGTGATCTCCCCGTCTCTCCGTCATACAGTACCCTAGCTCCAACAACAGCTCCATATTCTTGAAATGCTTGTGCCAAACTTTCAGATGAGACTGACCATGCCAAATTACCAACGAAGAGCTTGTGTTCTGTTTCAGGGTAAAGTGGTTCTTTTGGTTTAGGCTTGTCTGAGAAATTCACCCTTAAGGTTCTGCCACCATACTCCTGAAATCAGTAAATCATGCTTTAGTGCATAGCCTCAGATAAGCTCAACGTCGAAATATATGTAATGTTCAACATCAATTTATGAAAGGAAATTGAAATAACCACTTACTCTTCCGTCAAGATTTTCAACGACTGTCTTGCAATCTTCAAGAGAACTCATTGTCACAAATGCAAATCCTCTGCTTTTACCTGTGTCCCTGTCATAAAGAACCTGGACAAATTGGAATAAATTAGCGCGTAAAATTCATTTAGGACATAGATAGGAGGAACATTTTGGTTTTGATTAGGAGAAAGTTTTTTCCTCGCATTAAAGAGATGGTTAAATCGCAGCATACACATTTCAATTACGAACACAGTTCCACTTCAGGTCAAGTTCAATCCAATCTTCAAACCTTTTTGCACTCAAGTGATCACCTTTGCTCTTATTTCAACTGTCTTTCACTTAACTAACTCAGTCAAAACTGGAAAGTAACATTTTCAAAATACAGTGTTCAATTGCTAACTTTCATATTCAAGTTTGAGTCTGAATACTAATTACGTTTGGAACTTATTCATCATCAACTTAATCATGAAGCAATAGGGTGCACTTGTTGGCTCTGTTACATGAACTTGTTGACAAGTATGTATGTATAAGTATATGGAAAGGTAAATTCATTTTTTGTGTTTCTATTTTTTAGTATATCTAGAGGGATTTTGACAATGCACCCACCACTTATCACATTTTCTTGACACAAATACGTCAAGTTATATAAGTGAAGGATCCACGTAACATAGCTAAGGTGGTACGACATACGGTCACATTTTAGCACCTATTTATTCCACGAGTACTTATTTTCCATGAGATAGTAGTCAAGATCATTAACGACTCTATGTAAACACTGAATGTGTCGATGTGGTTCACAAAATGGTAACACAAAAGCCAGAGCGTAGATCAAACACCTTAATCTACTTCAAGAAGCAACTATAACACAATAATATGTCGAAATTCAATCCTCAACTAAGCAAGTCACTAGAAAATATTTTTTGTCTCTAAACAATTCAGTAAGAAAAGGCAACTACTTTAGCTTTTCATATCCCTGATATACATGCACCATATATGATATATACATAGGAAAACAACACAAATCCCACTAGTTTAGAGCCGTGCCTTCCCATGAGTTTTTGATATTACTATTTGTACCAGATTTTGGTCCCCAAATACATTATCTGGCGCACTCTCTCGAATACATAGAGTCAAAATTCGATGTAATTTCTTCTAGATACATTGTATTCAAATGGATTCGCATGTATATGAGATACGAGATGAAATTGACTATACGAATACTCATATTTCACTCTAATTCAAGCAAAATGCATACCTCAACAAGCTCAGGACTAGCATAGTCTTGAACAATCCCAGCAAGTTGTGCACTATCACAAAGATACGGCAAATTCCCAAAATAAAGCTTAGTATTAACACCTTCACTTTCACTACTCCCATCGGAACCCTCTCCTACCTTCTCCTCCTCCTCATCCACCGCCGGCGCCGGCACCTCTTCCTCCTCCTCCGTCACCGCCGCTTCCACCTCCTCTTGCACCACCGCAGCTGCCAGCCTCGGCAATACCCTCCACTTCTTGTAAATCGACGTCAGTTCACTTGACGACGATGAAATTAAAGTTAGATTTGGAGTTCTAGTTGATGAAATTTTAAGTAGATGATCGGAATTAGTCCAATTTAATGTAGAACGTATACAATGAAGACTGGAAAACGAAGAAGCTACTGCTGTGGCAGCTGCGGCCGCCATGATTTCGCCGGAATTTCAATTTTGATCGGAGAATTTTTTTTTATTTTAGATGGAGAAGTATTATTAGTGAAGAGTTGAGAAAAAATGGAGGGATATTATTACTGAATATTTAATTTTTATTTGAGTGGTGAGGTGGAGAGATGAAATCCAAAGAGATAGGAGAAAATATAGATGAAGTGGATATTGTATATAATTGATAAGGTTTTTGGATTATTACTTTTTTTTTTCTTGTTTTAATTGAATTGAAACTCTTTTTTTATTGGCTATGTTGGTAATCTTTTTGTAATGTTGGTGTTTTCTTAGCCACACAACATGTTGCAAACTTTCTAGAAAGTGAAATGAGAAACAAAAGTAAAACATATGTAATCTCGTAGAAATAGAGAGACTGTTTTTGAAAAATCTTTGAGTTTAGTAGTGTAGATTAAAGTAGTTATGGGAAGGAAATACGATGGTGAAGAGAATAAAAAATTGTATTGAATATTCAGAAAAAAAGAATAGTAATAACAAGGAAATAATGTGATAATCGAAATATGATAGACAATAGATGGTAACATATTTCAAAACAAAAAAACTACATTTTTAAGAAATGTTTGTCATCGAGTGACATCTATTCTCCTATCTATAACTAATCATTGAGTTCGTTTTAGTATAAAGTGAGTAATAGTTTAACTATGAAGCTCGTAAGATGGTGATAGTTTAGATGATAAATGAATGATGTAATATATAGATTGTTCTTTTAACTTGACATCAGTTGACATCTATGTCTTCCAACCGCACAAATAGACAGTTAAACTTGTATAAAGTTAAACAATTAGATATGCACGTCCTATATGATATAATACATTAGGGTGCGAATTGCCAAAAACCCCTGAACTCAAAATTATCAAATTGTATGAGAAAATGGCTTTGTTGAATAAGTTCAAAAAAGTGTTTGATGAAATGTCTGAGAGAAACAAAGTCATATGGAATGCAATGATTAGAAGGTATTTTCAAAATGGGAATATGGAGAAAGTTGTGTTTTGTATAATGAAATGCCTTCTACTGATTTGTTTTCTTATAATACCATCAGGCAGAAACGAAGTCAGAATTTTAATTTTATGGATTTTAAATATTTAAAATAACTATGTTAAGTGCTGATAACTGGATTCTAGAATTGAATTGAGTTAAGAATCCATGTTTGGGACGGTATGAAAAAAAGAACTTCCTATATTATACTATTCAATTCTCGACAACGAGCTGATTTGATAGTTTAGATAATGGTATTCTTGATTTGATCCAATTTAAGATAACCAAAAGATAATATTCATTCATTAAATTTACAGGCTAAAGATTTATTATCTTCATGAGATTAAATCCCGATCAAGTTCAAAAGTTTAAGAAATTAAGCCTTGTGCATCATATCATATATATTGAACACCACATTTTATGTTTGGTACAAACTTTTCATAAGTAAAGTTTGTCTATCTTATTCAAAGTTCTTTCCATGACATATATAGCAATTGGAAAGAGCGCGCACACACAAAAAAAAAAAAAAAAACTAAAACTCAAACCCCTTGGTACAACTCTTCAACTCAGGTACGTGCATGTCTGATTCTTTTTTCATCACTTAGCGTAGACAGAAGGATTAGCGAGGAGGTAATCTTCGACAGCCTTGAAAAGTTCCATCGCTTGTTTCTTGCCTTCATTGTGTTCTTCTTCCTTTAAAACATAATCACCTTTTGTGTGGTACTCAGTTTTTGTCTTGCAAACACATCCTCCATTTCCAGCAGCTTCAAATTTGATATCATAGGTAATTGATTCCAATTTGTCTCCAAGAACATCACCTTCTATAAGTGAATATTTTGTTACCAAATTCTTGTCATCAATTGCATGAATCTTGTGCTTCAAGTACTTTATTGGACCACCTGATATTAACAAAAATAACTTAAGTTTCGTATATTATCGATGTAACTAATTTTTTAAGTTAAGTGAGTCATTCGAAGGATATCTATAGATATGTTAAATGAACGAGTTGAAATCTATTGTATTCTATTAAAAACACATCTAAAGTATTCTAATTTTTTGAATTTTATATCTTTTTTTATAGGGAGTTTTATATCTAAACTATCAAATGTGTGAGTTTCTATCACCAAATATTTATCAAAATACACTTAAACTATCCGTTGTTCAATTTTTTTATCTGAACAATAGTGATATTTCAGGTAGAAAAAATAGTTCAAATATGTTTCGAGAAATATTTAATGATAGTCCATGTATGAAACTCACATACATATCAAAACACACTTGAACTATCAATTTTTCACTTTTCTTATTTGATCAATAGTGATATTTCATGTAGAGAAAATGAACGACTGATAGTTCAAATGTGTTTCGAGAAATTTGATGATAGTCTAGGATAGGAAACTCATACACATGATAGTTCAAATATGAAACTCAAAAACTTGATATACTTTAAATGTATTTTTAACTCGTCACTCCAATATAATATAATTAATCATATACACTAACGATATACAAAAGATATTTACACAATCAGATCGTTCATTTAAACTAGCTAGGTAGTAAAAATGATATATGTAAGACTAATCATATTACCTTCAACAAAGTTTATCTTCTTGATGCTTCCATCTCCCTCAGTCTCAACATTCTTAACATTTGGCATCAATTTAGGGATAAGATTGTCAGCATCAACAACCAAAGCTTTGAACAACCTAGTAGGGGACACTGTGCTTGTGGCTTCATGTGTATAGGTAGTGACACCCATAGTGTTAATTTTCTTTCAACTTTTTTTTAGTAATAAAAAAGAGTATATATATAAGAAGTGAAATTAATATGATAGCTAGTTTTGAGTTGTGGGATATAATGTTTAAGTTTTAGATGGTATTTATAGGGTATAAAATAGAGTGAGAGTTAAGAGTTTGAAGTCATCACCAACCTTAGCTTTAATGTTGATTTCAATTTTCAAAGTAGGCCATTCTTGACTTCTATACTATTTTTTCTAGATGGTGATGGTTATCGCGTCGTAAGTGGTGAAATTAGAATTTAAATTTTATGCTTTAAATTCATTATATTTCGAAGTTATGAGTTTATACTATCTATTATTTGTTGCACATAATTTTTATGAATTTATTGTATTTCACGTTAAAAATATTAGATTCAAATGAATCTGTTACATTCATCTCTATCACCGCTCTTAATCGAAGTTTTTGAATTTTGAATTCTAAAGATGAAAACAACTTTATTCTTAATCAGATATATCTTAAATTTGATTCCTAAATGAAGATGATTCTAAAAAAATATATTTTCTCTTTTAACAAACTTTACACTATACAAATTTTCAAATTAATCGAGATTGAAAATAATATCGAACATCAGATAAAAAACGAAAATATATATTCCATTTGCGTCACTTAGTTCAAATTAATTTGTTGGTTGTGGCGTTGGATAACTTCATGACAAAATGGTCTAACAATGAGGCTCGATGACACATTAAAGTATACTCCATATCAAAATTGTGTCATATATATCCAAATGCTTTGTGTTTTTTTCTTAGTATTTAAAGTAATAGATAATGATATTAATTAAAATCAAGATAAATTATACAAATAAAATAATTTTAATAATATTTGTTGAATTTGGTTTTAAATTAAACTTTGATGGTATGACTTTATTACAAAAAAATTGGGTATTATAATTATAATAAAAAATGATTATTGGACATAAAAAATTTGTGAAAGTGAATAACTTTTTATATGATACAATTCAAAAGTTAAAGAATTTTGTGTTTTTTATTTACATATTTTATAAATATAATATTATATTTAAATTTTAATGCAATCAAGACAATCTACCTTGCTCAAGCGTTACTAACAAACGGACTCAGGCTGAGCTATAAAAACTTTATTTTTAGAATGATTCCAAAAATAAAAAATAAAATTGCCCAACTTTATTAAATTACGAATTGATCTGGATCGATATAACAAGTCAACATAGTTGATCATTAAATATCTTTTAAAAAGTTTAATTTGAAAATATAAAGTAAAAAAAAGTTACCTAACTTATGATATTTTCACATAAAATAAGATGAATAATAATAAGTTATTGCTTGTTGCTTTTTGGTAATTGGGTGGGTAGGTGTGAAGGATAATATAAATTAATTAAGGATATGATTTTAAACGACTTTCCGCATATATTTTCTGCAAACTGTTTTCTTTATTTATGTTTAGAATAAAAAATAATTATGAATTTAAGTTATATATATAGTAAGTATAAGAAAATTTTATATTATCAATATATATTTATCTATTAATATAAGTTAAATGTTTTATTTTTCAGATTACTTTTAAATATATTTAAATAATCTAATAATAATTTATTATCTTGAAATAGTTTATTTTGCCTTTTTTTTCGAACTCTTATCGATGTTTTTGTCTAAAAGTGAAATCTTTTGTAAGTGTAGAAATATTGACTATAAGTAAAGCCAATATTGCTAATGTGAAAGTAGGAATTATGTCATGTTTGGATGCAAATTATAATATATATCGTGCAACTCATCATATACATATTCTAATATTATTTATACTATTTTAAAAATATTTATACTAATTAGTATGCTTGAGATGTTGCACATGTTTAATAAAAGACAATTATTGGGATCTCTCTATTCTTAATTAGAAATCTCAAATTTGAATTACCTTTTTGGAAAAATATTTTTTTTGTAGAAAGCATCATCTCTAGAAAAAGACCTAACATTATATAAATTTAAATTTAATCAGATCCTAATACGAAGATCGAACATGAAAAAAAAATCGTTCATTCATTAGAGACTGAAAGTTTTTTGCCTTGCGTTTACCCAAAAAGTATTGCTAATTGAACCATTATTGAACTACATAAAATATTTTATTTGAATAACTTTAATATTTCTTAGATTATGTTTAATTTATTATTATGAAAGTTAATTAGTTTTGTCATTTGATTATTTTATATTATGTATTACTAATTAATTTTTTTTTTATCATAGTAAACAAAAAAAAAAAACTCTTATCAGATTGCTGTCTAGTCTATTCCATCTTTACTGACTCTTGTTGTGATTACAACATCCAAAATATTTTCTCCAAATTTGAGACCTAATTTTAATGTGGATCTTTGACAACGTCAAAGTATGCAACGCCATTAATTTTGACATCTCAACAGAATATACCGAGTTCAAATTCTAAATTCGCCTCTCTCCATCTTCTATAGGCTCGTTGAGATATCAGGAGAGAAATAACTACATACTCGGATCCATCATCCACGCTTATTATGATGATATCCTATGAAGTAAGGAAACTATACTATAGATGGTCGAAATTAGTTGTTTATTACTCCTTTCGATTCAATTTATGTGATATAGTTAGACTTGACACAAAATTTAAGAGAACATAAAAGACTTTTGAAACTTGTGATCTAAAATATGTTATAAATATTTGTTGATTATACAAATTTAGTGTTCCAAAATCTCAATAATAATGTTAGTTAGTAAAATACACCTCTAATTAAATATTTCGAGATATGTAAATGTCAACAAGGATCAAGTATTGTAAAACGGAGAAAATAGGATGAATACTCACACAAATATAGACATATACTTTTTTTGTTGAAAAATCCCTAAATTTGCCTTGAACTATTAGTTTTGTTCCCAAACTATTGACTACCCGAAAAACACCTCTACTCAACTAACTGAACTTAGAGACGTTCATAATCTTGTCACATGAGTAAAATACACCCTTAAATTCTCGTCAAGTTTAGTGGTGTTTTTATTAAGAGTTTCAGATTCCTATAAAATTTTGAGACCACTTGCTATGTCATGTGAAAGATCGGGGTGTATTTAAATTGGATTAATCAAATAAAAAAGTGGTTTTAAAATTGTCAATAATTTGAGAATGAAACTAATAATTCAATTCAAGTTTTAACAATTATTGACGTCTTAAAATTTTCACAAATTGTGCCTTGGGCTTCATATAATGTAATTGAAAAGGCTATATCAAGGCTTGGTACAAGCAAAAAGAAAGCAAAGCTTTCAATATTATTTATTGGAAGTTCTTTCCATGTCATACAATTGGAAAGAACAAAACACACAACAAAAAACTATAACAGTGTAAAAACTCAAGCCCATGGAACTTTTGATCAAACTTTTTCGTCTCAGCTAAAAGTTTAAACTTTTTAGAAATAGAACACACGTATATATAATTATTTAATTATATAGCATCGCAACACGTCCTGATCATCTCTCACGTGTGGATCTGATTCATATTTCATCACTTAAGCGTAGACAGAAGGATTAGCGAGGAGGTACGCTTCGATGGCCTTGAATAGGTCAATGGATTTCCCTTTGCCTACATTGTGTTCTTCTTCACTAACAACATAATCACCTTTTGTGTGATACACAGTTGTTGTCTTGCAAACACAACCTCCATCCCCAGCAGCTTCAAATTTGGCATCATAGGCAATTGATTCCAATTTGTCACCAAGAACATCACCTTCAATAAGTGAATATTTTGTTTCTAAGTTCTTGTCATCAATCACATGAATCTTGTGCTTCAAGTACTTAATTGGACCACCTGTCATTAACAAAAAATAAATTAAGTTTCATATATATTATCGATGTAAATAATTTTTTACACGATGAGGTCATTCAAACAACAGAGTCAAAATAGGTTGAGTTAATGAATAAGAGATTATTGATCCGTCCAAAAGTTACTTAAGTTGAAATTGACTGAAATGTAGGTCATATAACACAACATGTCCAATTATTACTAGTTTTAGTTGCTTTATTTTTTATTTTATATAAATTTTTATAGTACCTTGTAAAACTATGTTATGTTTTTCTTTATTTTAACTGTGTAAAATATCAAATAAAAAATTGTTCTGACAAGAGTTCTCATGAGTTAATTTAGACCGTATATTAGTTTAATTTCTTACAGACTAAGCTAATAGACGAGTAGGTCAATAACTTTCCCAAACTTGGGTGGATTAGACATGTTAGGTTGATGAACTAACTTTGTCACCTCTATCTATATATGTCTTTTAATAATATGAGATTTGACACATTATGAATATCGAACATTGAATTGAAAAAAATTATGATTTAACCAAGATCATAAATTTAAAACAAACCTTCAACAAAGTTCATTTGCTTGATGCTTCCAGCACCACCATCTCCCTCAACAATCTCAATGCTCTTAACATCATGTGACAACAATTTAGGTACAAGGCTGTCAAAATCAAGAACCAAACCTTTGAATAGCCTTGTTGGGGAAATTGTGGTTGTGGACTCATGAGTAAAAGTATTCACACCCATAATGTTTGATTAAATATTTGCCTTTTGAAAAAAAAATGAAAGAGAAAGGATAAGATGAATATAATGCTTTGAAGTGTGTGTGATATATTGAAAGTTTTAGA
>JAJOOE010001161.1:0-16452 GCA_036250405.1 Solanum raphanifolium
CCACGTGGACACATTACTATTTATAATTTTGCATTATTTTTTATGTCCACGTGGGCAAATATATATGTTTAAAATACGGTATTAAATAGTCTAGAGAGGTAATAGGTCCTCATGAAAGTTTAGTATCGCAACAGCAAATCCGACCAAAGTTGAAGTATTTTTCAGACCCTTATCCCTAATTTAAATGATATTTTTCACTATTATTCTTTGTAAAATCATAAATTAACTTTGTAAGTAGTATAATTTATCTTCTATATCAAACTACTACATTAAAGGGAATGACAAATATAGAAAAAATTTCAAACATTCATCTTGAACTTTGAACAATTTAATTATTTTGAATAATGACCCCCTCCCCCCACAAATTCAATTAACATGAAATAGGGAAAGTAATAAATAAAAAAGGTAGTTTTGTGATCGAATAAATAACTGGGCAAACAACACAAATTCATTAATTTAGGACCTAATAATGTGCTTTCATGTGAGATTTTGAAATTATCATTCGTGCCAAATTGTGGTTTTCAGATACATGTATCTTGCATATATGAAATCAAAATTAGGTGTACACTTTGTTCTAGATATATTGTATTTGAGTGGATTCACATATATCTAAGATACATTAACTCTCTCGCTTGCCTCTTCTCCTATCTCGCTCGTCTCACTCCCATATCTGTATTTCAAAAATGTATCTAAAATCATGTATTTGGTATCTCAGATACATGTATCTAGTGTGATTTACATGTATTTGGAATACACTAACTTTCTCGGTCGCCTCTCTCCTTATGTATATATATTTCATAGTGAATTGGATAGCAAAAATACATATATCTAAGTGTATCTGATTTGAAATATAATAGAAATATTTGTGTAGTTTGTTCCTAAATAATTATAGAAGTATGCTCGTTTAATGAAACACTAATATGAGTAATTAACAATTGAATTGAAGATATGATATGAATCTTATGTAGGGTAAAATTTCGTTGAATGTGCTTCGAATAATAGGTGTGAGCTCAATTCTCATCCCTCATCTTCCCTCTTCCCCTACCCTAATCATGACTCCAAAAGATTTTGTTAAAGAATGGTAGTTACAAAGTTTTTTGGTCACATTATCCAATCATCAAATTTCTTTAATCTTTTAAATCACAATTAGCATTTCAATCAAAATTGTGTCACAAACTACAAACTAATTTCCTCCAAAAGATAAGAGATGGTTATACTCTTTTGCACAATTTCCTTTGTCGCCAAGTGCCGCCCAATTTTTTGTGTTGATGTTGAGTGATGCAGAAATTATAAATATATAAATGAGTTTCATTTATTTCTTTTGTATTTTGAATTAGCTTACCAAAAAAATTGATTTTGTCACTAAAATATTATATTTTTCCTATCTCAATTTAAGGAGTGTCTAGGACCTATTTGGCCATAGATATTGCAAGTACTTTTTTGAAAAATCTTTTGACAATTTGTTTGCCCATAAAATTTGTCAAGCTTTGGATTATTTATTTTTTTGGGCAAAAAACTCAAAATCCAAAAATCTAAGAAAATGTACTTTTTACCCAAAATTGTTTAGTTTTCCAAACAAACTTTGAATTCTCACAAATCAAATTGAAGTACTTTCTGAAAAAAAAAAAATCAAATGTATATTACAAAAATATTACACAAATGCTTTACATCAAAAGGAAAAATCAAAACTAACATAATAAAACAAAAAAAAAAAATCAATTTGCATATATAGATTTCTATTTTTTGATCCTCTATTTCTATTAATATGTTATTTCAGAAACATACAAACAAATAAGTTAAGGAAGATTATTTGTGTGGCTAGGTTAGGTTCCAATGGTAGACCACCCAAAGTGAATGTTACATCAAAAACACATCAAGGTATTATTTGGTTCACTCAACTAGCTATAATATATATACTATAAAATATATAGGAATTGTTTATGTGGTGAAAAAATATTACCCAACATTTTATGTTGATTCCTCAAAACATTTTTGACTTGTTGGTAATATTATCTACAAAATTCTTTTGTTGGTTAATTCTTAGTTAGTAATTCGTTGGTAATCTATTAATAAACTATACTCTACATTTTTTTTAATCATATTTACCAATCAATATATACTCCATTGGTAATATTACCAATGAAAGGTGTTTATTAGTAATATTTTTATCAGTAATTCATTAATAGAAAGTTGATAAATTAAGCGGTATAAGTAGTCGACATTTTTATTAAGATTTTTGCCATACATGCAAACAACAACCTCCTGACTTTATTCTTATATTGATCCTACTATTTTTTATTCTATTTTTTTCCTAACATATTTACCAACTACATTATTTAGTTAGTAAAATTTTAGTTGGCATTTCATTAGGAATCCATTGCTAAATTCTGAAATATGTTATAGTAATTTGTTACTAATATACTAACGAATTTGGATTGTTGGAAGAATTCGTTGGCAATTCATTTTCATATATATGCAATATTTGCTAGCAAATTATTCTTTAACTTTTTCGTTTTATTTTATTTTTTTCATTCGATATTTGATATCTCTAGACTTCAATAATCTGAATTCACATACACATCTAGTAAGATTCATTAAAATGAGAAACATTTTTTTATTATGAATATTTTTTGTATCCAAGACTTAAATTTAACCCCTCTAATTAAAGATATATAAATTTATATTCATCTCATCACTATGATGGTTGGTACTTTGTCACTTCATCTCATCCAAGCCAAGTAATATCAACACAATCATGTGATTTGGAAAACACAAGATTTGATTCAAACTTCAAGTATCACAATCACATAAGTAACAAAAAAAAAATTCTTATTGAATACTCTCTATACACAATATGTAATATACTTGACTTTGAACGTACAAAAACTTAAAAGGATAATATTGTCTATTCACAAAATCTCTTCTACATTTATATTCTTGAATGTTAGTCTTGGATTCATATATTATAAAATAGGATAAACCACGACCAACAAGATGTTTGTACACTATATGTACATACATAACATAGTAGCACATTAAAATATTCCAAGTGATAGACAAAATGACCTTCAACAAAGATATTCAGCTATTTATCGCTTCAAATCGTAATTTTTCTTTTTAGCAAATCACACATGCATTAGGATTCTCTTCAATGCTATGATGAGGGACTTGGTAATATGTGTGCATAGGAGGAGGATGATAATAAGGTCTATATGGCATTACCATACCTATTGGTACCATTGGCTTCTTCTCTTCTTCTTCCTTTTTTGTTTCTTCTTTCTTGTCTTCTATTTCTCCTTCTTTTTTAGGCTCTTCTTTCTTTGTTTCTTCTTCTTTCTTTGGTTCCTCTTTTGGTCCTACTAACATCATTTCTACTGCCCAAAACTTGCGCAATTTGCTCACTACACTCACCGGATCAACCGTCCCTATTATCATTAACGTCTTACCTTTCATATCTATCGTAATTTCATCAATCCCTACAAAATTTCAAAAGTGTCAATTTCATTATACAAAGACGGATTCAAAATGTAAATTATTTAACTAGGTTAGATCTTTAAAGTTTCTAAAATGACCTTGTCATATAATAGAAGTATTTGTTACTTAAATTCTTGGTGAATTTTTACATATAAATTTATAAAGAGCTACATTTGTAACAACATTTTCATTATTTTTGTTCCAAATTAGTTACTATATTTCGATGAGGCCCTTCACCAAAGAAGAATTGACAATACTAAGAAATTATATAACACCATTAATAAAATATACTTTTAATTAAAATTTTCTTTAAAACTATGTCAAATTAATAAAGGTCAAGTAATATGATACGAGGAGCTTTATATTAGGGCAAAATGAGTTGCTGACGTTTAGAGAAGGACAACTTGGTAAGTTGTAATTATGGAGGACCCATTTGACGTGGCATCATTCAAGAATCGACGTGTACAAATTATTTCCCTATTCTATTCGTTTCAATTTGTTTGATATATTTTGACTCAACACAAAATTTAATAAAGTAAAGAGGATTTGAATTTTGTAATCTCAAATTAAAAACGGGTAATGCTAAATAGCCAGAAAATTTGGCCAGTATTTGGTCAGAAATTTAAAAAGCCTATAATATCTTTTTTATTTTAAAATAAACTGATTGTTTTTCTATTTTTTAATTAAAGTTATTAAAGTTAAAAGGACAAAAATGTTCAAAAAGGTAAAATTACATAGTGTGAAATATGTTATTTTACCATTCTGGCCAAATTTTCTGGCTAAAATAATTTTTCCATTAAAAACATATGAAGTGTACTAAAATGCTGTTAAATTTTGTGATCTTAAATATGTTATATGAAAAGTTGAAATTAACAAATTGTTAAAAAAAAAAACACTTTTGAAACATGGTATGACAATCAAACTGAAAGAAACGAATTTTTTTTTTCTTCTTTTCTCCAAAAAGCCAAAAACATATCAATGAATTCAACCTAGTTTCCATATTAAATTAATATTTCCACATCAAGTTTACAAATAATATTCACCACTTGATTCTCCTAACCCGTTAACAGTTGGACACTAATACAAGCTATATGTAGTACTAGGATATTGTAAATTTAACTTGTAATAGAAAATTAATTATTTTTTCTGTTTAGATTTATTTATCATAATTCTATTTAAATAGTAAAAAAATAATTTCTAAATGAGTAATTTTTATTGCAAAAATATTAAAAATTTAATATTTAAATTCACACCATACTTTAGTTAATTTGATATTTGTATTTCGAATCAAATCAAACAAATTGAAACCGTGAAAGAATTAATTACCTGGAAGAGCAGCCACTATCTTCATGGCCTTCCTTTTTTCTTTGTCATCTCCCAAATCCAATTTCAAGATAAATTTCTACACAAATCAAAGTTAAAGAAAGAAAGCTTAAAATAAGGAACAAACAAAATTTTACTAAATAGCTAAAATTTCATGTTAATTCTATTTAACTAGATTAACAACTAATAATATGAAAATTCAATTAGTTGAGAACATTTTAATGATAAATTTGCTAGATAGAGATTATTGATAAATTTCATAACTGAATTTACGTTTTTTTAGTAGTGATCCAATAAGGATCTAGGAAAGAAATGTTAAGGCACAGATTCAGTAAACTCAGTAATTTGGTTTCTATACCGAAAGTAGAAAAAGAAAAACACATGTGCAGTCCAAAGCCACACGTAAGTTACCAATTCAGTGAATTCAGTAACTTTAATTCAAATTTTATATTTATAATAAAAAAAAGAATTTATTTGATTTATATAAATAGAATCCCGTAAACAAAAACTAATGATTTAAAATTCATAAACTAAAATTACTGACTCGATCAAACCATGTATATGGATGTACAAAAGAAGAAAAGAAATGAAACAAGATGAATGAAGAATATCATACCTTCATTGTACAATAAGAGTGAATGGAATAAGAAGAAACAACAACTAACAAAAAGTGGAAAATATAATGGCAAAGTAGTAGAGGTTGAGAAAGAGACAGAAATTTGTACAATTTTATAATATATGGTTTGTAGTGACGAGTGGAAATAAAAAGACATTGTACTTTTGAAGTTGTATTTCTTGTAAGAGGCTTTATTTCTAGCCAAGCAAGTTTTCTGCCTAATTGCTAATGCGTGGCATACAACAGGACCCCCCTACCCCCACCCCCACCCCCACCCAGGTAGTTGATCAGTATTTCCTTCATCTCAATTTATGTATCATTATTCGAATTTTGAGATACATAGAAAAACAAAGAAATTTCGATAAAAGAAATGACACTTAAAATAGTAGTTGTGCCACATAAATTAAGGCATGTGGAGTCTTATTTTAGAAAACGTTCATATTTGTTAATGAAATAAGTGAAATTGCATAAATTTATCTTCTTCTGTCATATCTTTGTATAACAGTCATTTTTCGTATAGCAATATTCATTTTATTATAACAGTTAAGTTCTAATTAAGTTATATTATATGTTTTCTGTAACAACATGTCTTTATAGCAATCAGAAAATATTTAGACAGACGAGCTTTCTGTTCCAACTTCCAATATAAGAAGCTTCACAAACCTTAAGCCAAAACAATGTACTAAACAACCTTATAAGAAGACGTCAAGCATAGGCATATATAGGTGTTCACACGAATTCTAAACAACCCATAGACCAGAAGTATAATTCAAATTTCATGTTTGTTTCATCTATTTATTATTTTATTTAGAACATTAATATTAGTATGAAATTTTGTATTATTTAATTTCTTGTTTGATAGTATTTTCAACTTATATATGCATAACTAATACACACTCTACCTATTTGTAACGACCTGATTCCATCGTTAGGGAAAAGCCAATGGGGAAAGAATTGGACAGGAAAAACTTTTTGTAGTAACTTGGGATTTTCTAGCTTAGTCCAGATTTGAACGAAATCTGAGTCAGTAAGGTCTAGGGAGGTGAGTAGAACTCCCGAAACTAATCTTAGCGTGAGCGGATATTTTCTGAGTGTCTTGGGATGAAGGTGTGCTGTGAAATGGCGGTTTGGAATTCTTAATTTTGCTCACTGTTTCCGTGCAAGCTGTTGTGGCGGGATTACTTCCGCCAGGGCAGGGCCGCTGCAGCAGGGTGAGACTGCTGTGGTGGGACAGTCGCGATTTAAGTCAGAAATAAACCCCAAATCGCTTTATTCTGCATTTTTCGACTTTGAGAGCTAAAGAATGACCCCAGGTGTTTTCTTAATGGTTTTCCACCATTTGCTTGACATAACTGTATATCTTAAGAATTGTGAATTTGTGCGTTGTTCGTAAGTGATGACTAATATTGTATATGTTCGGTATATGCATGTTCATTATTATTTTAGTAACTTATATATGTTTCACCTTTTGGGATAGTCACGTGATCCTACCAGTACACGGTGGTTGTGTAATGATACTACACTTGCTTGTTCTTTGTTGAGTACAGGGCATGTTCAGGTGGCTATTGATAGACCTCAACTAGGTGACTATTGTGCGTGACTGGATTCAAGGGTGAACCAGTTCTTTCAGGCTGCCATAGATCTTTCTAGTTTAAGTCCACTCTTTTCAAACTCAGACCATTTGCTTAAGGGGTTTGTTTAGTTTCGGGGTTGTACCCCTTGTTCTTAGACTTGTCGTTCCTAGAGTTTTGGTACAATGACTTTCAGGTTCTATGGGTTGAATTTTCACATTAGTTTGGTTAGTTAATTGTTTAAACCTTTGTAGTTTATGAGGACTCCATTTTTATTGTCATTTAAATCTACTTCCGTATCTTCAAATGCCTTAGTTTTTAGTTAAGTTGTTAGTTGGATTGTAGTAATGATTCGCCCACTGGAGGGTTAGTATGGGTGTCAATCACAACGGTTTGGATCGTGACACTATTCATGATATTTAAAGAAGTACATAACTGAAAATTAAGCTAAAGAATGTGGAGAGTATTTTTTATAAGAAAATAACTTTTTTAGAAAATATGTCAGACGTGTTATTGTTAATAGACTAATTCAAACAATGACTACGAAATAATAATAATAATAATAATAATAATAATATAAAAGATTGATTTGTTTTGGCTCTGATACCAAAATGATAACGGATTGCACAGTATAAAAGGTTAGCTAATAGATATATGATAACGGATCGCACAGTATAAAAGATTTAAAAGAAGGGCTTAATCCCCACTCTTCTAGTGCTAATACCTTCTTTATGATGAATTTAGAAAAATTATAAACTTTCTTTGTATTGGCTGGGTAAAAATGTTGAAATTCACAAGACCCAACAGCTGAGAGTATAATCTCATAATGCATTCTATACTTGTATGCCGTAGTAGTATAACTTACCGTATCCAGATATCTGGACATTAACTGCCAAGGTTCATCTTCCCACCTTAAGTCAGTATTTTCCAATAGAAGTATAACTTCTTTCTTATCATTTAAATCAAATACTTCTGTATTCTCATCATCTATAAGAATAGCAGAATAAGATGGTGTATTATTTTCCCCTTCTTTTTTAGATTTCATAAAATCCAAAAATTCTTTATACATAGGGTGGTTAGTATCAATTCCATTGGTTCCATAATGATAACGGATCGCACAGTCAGATCATTAGGAACCTTTACTGACATAGTTAGCTCTGGCAACAGTGTATGAAAGCCCCTACTATCCGGGTCCGCCCTCCACATGAATAATCCAACGGGTAATCCAACTGATTACTTCGACGGCCTTTCATAAATCGACCTGAGTTAAACTATGTCTGACCTCGATCTAACTATTTAATCTGTCCACCTAATAGACACATCGCCACCTTATAGTAATTTAGTATGTTATAGCTTAACACAAACAGTTTAGCCCATCATGGGGCTCACAACATAAAGATAATCAAAATAATAGAATAGACTACAAATAATACCTTGATACAAGATCTTCCAAGCCAAATTGCAAACTTTTATACAAACTTTAAAAACTTTCAAAAATATTACAAAGAGAGAGAAATAAAAAGAGAGGGGGTTCTGAAAACCTGCCTCTAACTAAACACATTTCCTTCCTTATATAATGGTAGAAGGAATCTTGAAAAGATAAAAAGATATAAGAAAATTTGGTCCACACCTTTACAATGGTCATTCACACAATAAAGAGGCCGACACACTCAAATGGCCTCCCGTTATTCTACATAAAGTATTTTGGCCGCATTATTTGTTGCCGACAACTTTATCAAAGTAGCTTTTAATTATTTTGGCTTCTTATAACCGCCAAATACTATCCTGCCAGCTGCTATACTTTTTCTTTTCCTTTGCCAGCTGCACCTGCACTAGAAGATTCTTCTATTTGCCTTTGATAATTTTGTAGGATAGCTTCAATGTCAATTTCTTCATCACTATCCACATTTTGTCCTTCCCCAGCTAAACAGGCTTCTTCATCTCCATCATTGGTATGA
Organism: Solanum raphanifolium; assembly: GCA_036250405.1. Taxonomy (NCBI): domain Eukaryota; kingdom Viridiplantae; phylum Streptophyta; class Magnoliopsida; order Solanales; family Solanaceae; genus Solanum; species Solanum raphanifolium. The sequence goes on from JAJOOE010001161.1 coordinate 8,943, forward strand.
GTGGCTGATGCCATATAAGTATCATCTCTGAGTTCAACCTCAAGATTTTTCATTAATCTTTTTTTACTTCCTCCATATAAAGAACTATTGCTTCCGACTTCGAGATTAATCCCTTCTTCATCTGAAGTGTTTTAGTAATCTTTTTAAATGGACTAAAATCATCCATTGCCGGTGATTCGATTGTGGCCAAATTACAATAACCACTAATTTTTACATTTATTAAATCAATAATCTCCTATCCATGTAAATGTCCTTCTTGATTTTTCTGTAATAATTTACTCCAGAACTTTGTATAAAAAGTTCTTTGCAAACATGGAAATCCATCAGAAGTAGTATTAACTTCTATTGACCACTTTAAGATCCATGGAATAGAGAATTCTATGAAGAAATACATTAGTGACATTCCTTCAAAAAATATATTACTTTCTTGTAAATTTATGATCTTTGGAGAGATATCCACCCATTCTAAATATAATTTTTTATAAGATTCTGGTAAGATCTTTACAGAGGGACCATATAAAGTCCACCATCTACAAAACCAATCAGGAATGTTTCGTTCAAATATATTAGAACATATTTTGATAAACCATGAATGCTTCCTAGTAGCATTCTCATATGAAAGTGCTTTATTAAAGCCATCAATATAGTCCCAATAATTATATTTTACTGCGACCTTCTGCTCAGGATGGATATAATCCATTTCTTTTAAACGGCTTAATCCCCATTCTTCTGGTGCTAATACCTTCTTTATGATGAATTTAGAAATGTTATAAACTTTCTTTGTATTGGCTGGGTAAAAATGTTGAAATTCACAAGACCCAACAACTGAGAGTATAATCTCATAATGCATTCTATACTTGTATGCCGTAGTAGTATAACTTACCGTATCCAGATATCTGGACATTAACTGTCAAGGTTCATCTTTTCACCTTAAGTCAGTATTTTCCAATAGAAGTATAACTTCTTTCTTATAATTTAAATCAAATACTTCTGTATTCTCATCATCTGTAAGAATAGCAAAATAGGATGGTGTATTATTTTCCCCTTCTTTTTTGGATTTCATAAAATCCAAAATTCTTTATACATGGGGTGGTTAGTATCAATCCCACTGGTTCCACTAGAACTCGATGATCTACTAATATTAGCTGCTTATTTCCATGTTGGATGAGGATATGACCTCTTCCCCTTTGTGAAGGGGGCCATGATGGTCTCATCCTACAAAAGACATAAACGTTTATTAATTCAAATAATCTCTAGTAAGAAAATCTGGAAGACTATTATCTTCACCCTTTTTATATTGTATCTCAAAATCAAAAGGAGCTAATAATGCTTGCCATCTTGCAAACATTTGTTTAGACACATTATGTTTACAATCTTTATTAAACATGAATTTAGCTGCTTGACAATCAGTTTTTATTAAAAACTTTTGATTATAAAGATCGCCCTGGAATTTAAAAACACATTTCACTATAGCTAAGATTTCTTTAGCTACAATGGCATAATTTTTCTAGGCTGTATTTCATTTGCCAAAATAAAATTGAATAATATAATGTCTTTTATTATCAAGACAATATTGGGTCAAAACACCACCATATTCTATATATGAAGCATCAGTTTCTACCGTCTTTGCCCAATTCGGATTGGCCAAAGTTAAACAGGGAAGGTTTTTAACCTTTTCCTTAATCCTCTTGACTGCTTTAGTATGATCATCTGACCATGCCTTAGGATTATTTTTTAACCTGTCATATAAAATAGCTGTATCTTTTGCTAAATCCTTTACAAAAGGAGCAATATAATTAAGACGCCCAAGAAATCTCTGCAACTGAGTCTTGTTAGTAATAACATCAGGAAATTTAGAAGCAAATTCAATATTTCTGTTAATAGGACTAATGTTTCCTTTTTCAATACTATGACCAAGAAACCTGACATTTGTTTTTAATAGAGCCATCTTAGGTTGAGATAAAACTAACCCATTTTGAATAATTATTCTTTTAAACAATTCCAAGTGTTTAAAATGAGTTTCTATATTTTTAGAAAATACAAGAATATCATCTATATAAACTATTATAAAATTACTATAAGAAATAAATATATCATTCATTATTTTCTGAAATTCTGATGGAGCATTTTTTAAACCAAATGGCATAACATTCCATTCAAATTGCCCCATCGATACATTAAAAGTGATTTTAAACCTATCTGACTCAGCTATCTGAATTTGCCAATAACCTGATTTCATATCAAATTTAGAGAATATAATAGCATCATAAACTCTATTTAATAAATTCTTTTTATTAGGAATCGGATACCTTATCCATCTTAATGCTTTATTAAGAGGTTTATAATTTATTACCAGCCGAGGTGCTCCTCTTTCCTATTCTGCATGTTTATTAACATAGAACGCCGTACAAGACCATAGTGATTTGGATTGCCTTATAAGGCCTTTTTGCAATAAAGAGCTAATTTCTTTTTTGCATAATTCTAAATATTCAGAGTTCATCTGACATGATCTCGCTTTTGTAGGAATATTATTCTCATCAAAGTCATCTTCATATGGAAGGCTTACTACATGCATTAGGATGATCTCCACATATGTCAAGAGAGAATTGATTAGCCAAAATATTAATCTTTTCCTGTAATTTAGGATTTTGTAAAATATTATCAATTTCGATACCATTAATTTCTTGCTTTATAAAATTGACTTGATTGTTTTTTGAAATCAATAATTTTTCAGTTAGATCATTTATCATTCTAGTAAATGGTTTTGTCACAAACTCTAGTATAAAAGGTTTGTTATTCCAAGTTCCCACCACTTTATTATTATCTCAATGAGTAAGTGGAAAAATATCATTTATAAATGGGACACCCAAAATAATTTGATTGGTGATATTTTTTACCAAAACAAAGCTTTGAGGAACACATCTTTTCCCTTTACAAATAAAAGCTTTGGATAATTTAAATTCAATATTCATTTTGCTACCATTAGCAGAACGAAGACTATGAGTAGTTTTATGAAAATACCTTGAAGGTATAAGTCCTTCTTGAATACAATTTAAATCAGCTGCACTATCAATAAGAGCAATAAATTCTTTTTTATAATTATAATCTATTAGAAGAGTGATTTTAGTATAAAACTTTTGTGAAGTAAAAGCTTTAAGACTGTATAGAAAATCTGTCTTATTATTTTTTATACAAAGATTTTTCATAAAATCAAGACTATTATTTTCCCCTTCAATAAATGAAGATGATTCAGAAGCATTTTCTAAATCTTGACGAGTTTGAAGAGCATCCAGTCTAACCTCTATAACCACGTTCTTTTCTTTAAGATGAATAATGTCGTCTTTGAGATTATTAATCTCTTCTTTTAGGTCATTAATTGTAGTAGGAGAACTGATTAACTTTCTCCTTTCAAGTAAGAGATTTTTAACCTCTGCCATGGTATATGATCCTTCTTTAGTGGGGACTTCCTCAGGAATATTATCCTTATCCTTACTGGTAGAAGTATTACTATTTTTATCAATAATCTGAGCTCTTATATCCAGATCTTTAATATTTTGTAACAGTTCTAATACTTTGTCATTATCAATGACATTGAGACTAAGTTCTTTAAACTACTCATAGATCTTATAAAGATCATCGTCATCGTCACCCTTTTCATATGACATTCCTTGTTGGCAAGGCGAGCATTCATCTTCATAAGTCATAAAATTTTCTTGTTGAAGAGCTTTAAGATCTTCACTTGTCGAGGAGCCATTACTGTTATTATCTGATTCTGATTTGTCCGAATCAGAATTAAGCATAATCTTATAAAGGGAATCATTTATATTATCATCTATGTCAAAGCTTTTAATCTTTTCCTTGACTCGACAATCTTTGGCATAATGACCAAATCTCCCACATTTGTGGCAAGCATCTGATTTGCGATACTTTTTCTTCCTCTTAGAAGAGTCTCATTTTCCCTCTTCAGCCTAAGCTTCTTTTCGATTCTCTTTTTCTTCCATTTTTCATAATCTTTTATGGAAGACTTTTTCTTCTTATTTGGAATATACTCTTTATCTTTAGACTTTTGCTTAGGAACATCAAATGTGAATTGTTCGCAAAATTCCCCTAACTGTTTTCTTTCATTTAAGTAATGACACTTAATCTGCTGATTTAGCTTAATTTCATTGCACAAGGAAAGTCCTTCCTGTACACAAGCACTTGTAAGTTTTCCATAAGTAGAGTTATCATAATTGATACTAGGACTATCTCCTCTAATTGCTTTTCAAACTCTTTCAGCAAAGAGACTTGGCAGTCCATCAATAAACTTGGACTTCCAATGAGCGCTATTACACTCTGGTAATTCCATTACTCTACACAAGAATACATCTTTATAAAATCTGAATGATGTAAGAGTCTTACACCTCAAATTTTGTAGTAAAGTCCTTATCGTAGTTATAGATGTTATAGTTCAACACAGTTTTTATTATGAATATCATAAAGAAAAGGTCTATTGTTAAAAACAATAGAAAAGAAGAATATGATATACCTCAACATCTAGATCTACTTAATAAGTGGATTATTCTGAAAATATCGCCTAGAATTATATATCAAATGGGTACTTTTGAGAAATTAAATCTCAAACAAGTGGTTAAAACCACAGAAGAAACTATTACTATTGATAGTGATAATTAGTCCTTTAGATTATTATCTGATAATGATTTGTCCCCTTATAGGGATATTTATAGATTTATGCATATTGGTTTAGTACAGGTTGCTTTTAAGCCCCTTACTTTGCGTGGTCTACCAGAAAGTTTTATAGCAGTTTTACGTGATGGTAGAAATTATAACTGGAAAAAGTCTCTTATAGGGACAATTCAAACTAGTCTTGCTTATGGACCAGTTTATTTCAATGCTTATCCTAATTTACAAATATCTTTACAGGATGATAATTCCTTAAGTGCTCTTATGTTAAATGTCAAACTTCATGGTTATGACTATATGCTGGGCATTGAAGTTGTTTGTATCTGTTATAGAATATATTATAAACTTTTGCACACTCTAAATCCTATGTGTAAAGTTATTGATTTTAAAAATGAAACTATTCTTATAGAAACTAATTTTGATAAATCTAAGGTAGTTACTAGAAGACCTATCAAGTAGGAAGAAATTGATTTTCCACAAGAATGGGTTATTGAAAATGCTACTCAACCGCGAAATAATATTAATACGGATGTTTTCGAAATTGAACAGTTAAATGATGGAACTGTCAAAATTAAATTTTCTGAACCAACTAACATGCTGATTGATAATTGTAGCATGTCTTCTAGAATAACAAGATCGAATTCTTCTTATATTTCTTCTGTTGATTATATTGTGCAAATCCCCTCGAGAGCATCAACCTCTTAAATTAGGGAAACTTATAGATGCGATAATATAAAAATTGATGATGATAATATTGCTAGACATGTTCCCAGACCTAGCTCAGATTTAGATATAACTATATCTGAAATGAATTTTTCAGATGGTTTGACTACTTAATATTTGTTTATGATGTCTGATTAACAAATTGATTTTAGTCCGGGTTCCCCGGCAAGAGCAAGAATCGCTAAAGATTTTTGGCGAAAAAAATGGGAACTATTTAGAAAATGGTTTTTCAAGAATTTTGATAAAAATGAACAATATGAATTCCAAAAAGAATTTTATAAAGATCTCGTGGATTCAAAAATTAATAAATTAGTTCCATTTGTACCTCGGTTCATGTGTAAACATGTTCATAACTATATCTCTATGCTAGAAAGAGATTTTACTTTAAGTAATGGAGAAATTACCACATCTGTTTTCCCTCTGTTACAATCTTTCCAAATTACTAAAAATAATAAAATTGTTAATTTAGCTTTTCAAAATTATTTGAAAATGATACTGGTCTAGTTACAACACAACATATTAATGCTATGATTCAGCAGCATAATTATGCTAATATATATATGAGTATTTTGGGTGATCATATCATATCTTTGCATAATAAAGTAGATAAATTTATATCTTTATTACCCACCAAGATTAAGGGTAAAGAAAAGCTTGCTCATAGCAGCTTACAGCCTCCACCTGAGATAGAAGATTTTAAGATCAAGGTTTATTCAGATCTTGAAAACTTCTTAGAAAAGAAATTCAAAGGTGGAGTACAACCAATAAATGTTGAAAACTTCTCAGAAGGAGAACCCAGTTATGTTAATAACACATTTTTGGATGACATTAATAAAATCTCAGAAAAATATGCTCGAAAACCTATTCAAAGGATGTTCTACTATCCTGACCTACTAAACTGCATTCTGGGTAACATTTTCTCCTTCTTGTTTTACTGCCAACAAAACTTTATCTCTTTGATCTTGGTTGAGATAATTATCCCACCAACCTTTTAATTGACCAGTAAAACCTACTGTTATCATATCAGCAATAGTCTTATCACTATTTTTATTAGCTTTACATATAGTATTGTACATAAGCATTTTATGGACAATTGTATAAATCTGTCGGTCGGTATAACCATCAATATTCCATTCATAGATCTCTTTTCCATTATAACTATTAGTTATAATGTGTTCATGTTCTTCCAACAAAACATATTGTGGAGTAGGTCTAGGATAGTAGAACATCCTTTGAACAGGTTTTCGAGCATATTTTTCTGAGATTTTATTAATGTCATCAGAAAATGTGTTATTAACATAACTGGGTTCTCCTTCTGAGAAGTTTTCAACATTTATTGGCTGTACTCCACCTTTGAATTTCTTTTCTAAGAAGTTTTCAAGATCTGAATAATCCTTGATCTTAAAATCTTCTATCTCAGGTGGAGGCTGTAAGCTGCTATGACCAAGCTTTTCTTTACCCTTAATCTTGGTAGGTAATAAAAATATAATTTATCTACTTTATCATGCAAAGATATGATATGATCACCCAAAATATTCATATATATATATATATATATATATATATATATTAGCATAATTATTCTGCTTAATCATAGCATTAACATGTTGTGTTGTAACTAGAGCAGTATCATTTTCAAATAATTTTGAAAAAACATTAAAATTAACAATTTTATCATTTTTAGTAATTTGGAAAGATTGTAACAGAGGGAAAATAGATGTGGTAATTTCTCCATTACTTAAAGTAAAATCTCTTTCTAGCATAGAGATATAGTTATGAACATGTTTACACATGAACCAAGGTACAAATGGAACTAATTTATTAATTTTTGAATCCACGAGATCTTTATAAAATTCTTTTTGGAATTCATATTGTTCATTTTTATCAAAATTCTTGAAAAACCATTTTCTAAATAGTTCCCATTTTTGTCGCCAAAAATCTTTAGCGATTCTTGCTCTTGCCGGGGAACCCGGACTAAAATCAATTTGTTAATCAGACATCATAAACAAATATTAAGTAGTCAAACCATCTGAAAAATTCATTTCAGATATAGTTATATCTAAATCTGAGCTAGGTCTGGGAACATGTCTAGCAATATTATCAT
>JAJOOE010001162.1:0-56313 GCA_036250405.1 Solanum raphanifolium
GTGAATTTTAAAGCTTTATTGATAGTAAATTTAGTGATTGAAAGTTTAGTAATTTAAGTCATTCTAACTATTTTTTGTTTTGAATGGATTGTTGTCACTTTTTTCACATTTTAAATGAATTGTTTCTTTTATTTTTGTGTATGGTTAATAACCGAACCAAACCAAATCCGAAACCGATAATCACCAAACCGATAAATGTATATTATATTTGGTTTGGTTTGGTTTTGATAATTTTAAAACCGATTAAGTTGGTTTGGTTTTGATTTTGACCAATAACTGATCCAAACCAACCCGTGAACACCCCTACTTGTGACACAAGTCACTTGAATTTGCATCCCGAAGAGCGTTCCCTCCCTTTTGAAAACCTCTATGCTTTCTCACGATTTTTTGGAATCTCTTGGTGAGATAAGTCATATCCTCCTCTTCACTGGAGATTACACCTAATGAGATCTTAAGAGCTAAAGACTTATCTTTCTTTACCTCCTTCTTTGTAGTGTCTTGGTTTCTATTCATTTCATGAGTCTGAAGGTTACCAATGAGAGCATCCATCGTCAGAACCTTCAGGTCCTTTGCTTCAGTGATGGCATTTACTTTGCTTGCCCATGACTTAGGAAGAATTCGAAGAATCTTCCTTACTTGTTTACTGGGATGGATAGGCTCTCCTAAGCAGCGTAACTCGTTGGTTATTGATGAGAATTTAGTATGCATGTCATGAATAGTTTCTCCCTCATTCATTGTGAAGTTCTCATATTGGGTGGTCAACATGTCCACCTTTGATTCCTTCACCAGATTCGTGCCCTCATGGGCCGTCTTGAGACAATCCCAGATTTCTTTTACAGACTCATATGCCAAAATTCGATTGTACTCTTCAGCGCCTATACCACACACCAACAGCTTCTTTGCTTTGTAGCTTTTTTCTATCTTCTTTCTGTCCACCTCGTTGTATTGTTGACGAGTCTTGGGAATGACTATGGTAATTTCTCCATCCTTCAATTCAGTAGTTGGGATGAAAGGTCCATCAAGCATGATATCCCATGACTCACTGTCTTCCGCCATCAAAAAGTCATGCATCCTAGTTTTCCACCAGCTATAGACCGACCATTGAAACGAGGTGGTCTTGTTAACAATTGTCCTTCTTCCAGGTTCAGTGGAGCAGCCATCTTTCTGCAAGATTCTCTCTTGGTGTTAACCGGCTAGAAAACACCTGCTCTGATACCAATTGATAGAATATGTGCGTCCACTATCAGTCAACAGAACAGGTCCCTTGACTCAGCAAGAACAATAATGAAGAATGAACAATGAAGGAAATCAACACAAGCAGTTTACATGGAAACCTCCTTGCTCAAGGGAGTAAAACCACGACCTGTCACACATAATTTTCAACTGTTTCCACTAATCCCTTCAAGCAAAAGTGAAACCCAGTTACAACCAAAGTGAGAAAAAGTTATTAATATCACAACTAAGTAATAATCCTATTACTTACTAAGCCTAAGCAGATACCACACTGCCCACTAAATCAGTCAACCTTAACTGACTTAGACTTTTAGAAATCAAAACAAAATATCTGAATCCTTTATAGAATAAGAACAGATTTACAATGTAAGCACAAAAGTATAACTCCTAAGACACATTATGACGCTTGCAACTCGATCAGGTCCTTGTTGCGCTTGCCGGAGAATACTTCACCGAGATGGTCTTTGCTTGTGTACTTGAGAATTTTCAAGATGCAAAAACTTATAAAATGATAGACACAAAACTCAAAATCAACAAAGATGCTTCAATACTCTATCAGGTCCCTTTTTTGAGTATGAGTATTGGTCTTCCTTGAAGATGTCCTTTTCTTTTGAGCTTATGAATTCTCATAAATTCACAACTTTGTTTGCCAAATTTTAAGTTTGTATTTTGGAAAAGAGACTATGTCAAAGTGGACACAAACCCTTGGGACGAGGATATTGGCTGAGAGCCTGCTGTCATGAAAAGTTGTGCACCAACCACATCAGAGTTGACAGCTTTTTGACAATTGTCTTTTCGTCCTTTTCTCGTACGCAGACTTTTTGGGACCAAGTCCCTTGCTGCGTTCTTTGCTACTTGAGTTCTTGAAAAAGACTTGCTAGCTTTCTCTCTTCTTGAATGAATAATGTTGTTTGTTTATTGTTGTATATATCAGTTACCAACACGGGTTTTGACCACTTAAATAAACAACTCCGTCCGCCTTTCCTATTGGTGAAGTACGCTGCACATCTCACCAACCAACCTGACAAGACAACTGTAAAGATAGCTTTACAGTTGTGCACCACTTTGAATTTGGACGGAGGTACTCTTCCAAGGACCAGGTCCCTGCATTTGTAAGGATCATCAAAACACATAACTTATAACATTTTCCCCCTTTTTGGTGAAGACACACAAATAATCCTTATGCTTAGTTTATTCATTCATTACCCCTTTCATCAGTCTCAATACCGAAGGACCCTTTCCTGGATCTGGTCCCTTATTAGACTCTGCATTTGTGAGGATCATCAAAACACCTAGAATATAACAGTATAGGTCATAAATTCGAGCTAATAGTTATTAATTTTGTAGTAAGGTAGACTATCTACATCAAACTAACCCCTTAGGACGCAATCCCTCCCCCAACCTTACGTAAATGCATATATGTGACTTTCTTTTTTTTCTCACGTTTGATAAAAGGTGGATAAAATTTTTATAAGAATGTCAAAAACTGGTCAAATAATTCAAAGTCCATCAAAAGGAAAATACCTAATAAGAAAAAAGTATTTTACTTGAGAAAAAAGAACAAACATTGTTTGTGCACCTAATCACGATTTCATAATCCAATTCAATCTACCATGTACAATTTCCACAGTCTACAAGCATCCGTTGACAAAATAAACAAATATAATTTTGCCACTGGTAAGTTGTCAATTTATAGGTTTGCCAAATAATAGTGCTGTTAGAGTTGCACACAAACGGTTTATAACCCCAAGTATTATTGCCACGTGTTGAATTATTGTCCACCTACGAAGGGGAAATCTAAGACAAGACCACGTTAAACATAGAAACTAGACGGCTTTCAGACCTACTATCACAGATCGTTTCATTGGGAACAAATTATTCCAGAATTAATTATGTCGAGATAAGCTATATCTTGAGATAAGTTGTTGTATCATGTGTATGAGATAATTTATCCCATCACTAAAACATAAATGGTAGGATAAATAATTTCAAAATTATCTAATACCTCCAATCAAACACAAGATAAAATAATCATGTATTTTATCCTGCGATATTATACCTTACAAGTTACATCTCACCTTAATACCTTAAAGTTAGTGTGTTTTGCTCCTTATAAAAAGTTTGGTAGGAAATAATTGGAAATTAAATATGAGAAGTTGTAGTAGAAATGATATATACGAAAGCAAAACAAAATATAATTGGAAAGTGTAAACAAGTACAAACGTGGGTACATGCCCAACTAAATTTCTAGCTGTCCTTGTGACGAAAAGCCAACAAATTTATTTACTCTACTTAGTTAATGGATATGCTTCATTCTACAAATGAAAATAACAACACAAACAAATTAATTAAATTAAATATCCAACCAATAATCTACAGTTGGCATAAGATTGTGATTTCTTCAAATAATAGTATAAACATTATTTCCTATATGCCTATCTCTATCGACTAGCTAGCAACAGAAAGAGGAACGTTATGTAAGCCAACAAACATTATTTTAATCGACATAACAACCACTTGTCCTGCAGCTAGCTGCACAAAACATTTAAAATGAGTTCTGTTTTTGGTTTTCCATCTCATGTTTGATATTTATATTGGAGTTCGATAATTTTGGATTCGCATCGTGTAGGGTTGCTTTGTGGAGAAATGCTCCATACCAAAGATCGTTTCATATGGCTCGAGTTTGAGACACTGATTAAGAGAAAAACAATCTCACTCACTGCACCATATATGTCTGGTAGTCCTGCTAAATCTTAAGATTCCCAATATCCTACGTATATATAGTTGTGCGTTCAAATGTCACCCTCGACAAACTTTAAAGAGTTGAAAGCATGTCACTTAATTTACAGTAATTGGTTATTAAAGTCATTCAATTTATCGTCTTTTAAAAGTTATTTAACTTTGTCTTAATTTTCGTGGTCATTCTACTTTATCAGTAAATTTACCTGGTCATTTAGGTAGAAGTATAATTATGATACTTATTTAATTAATGGCCTGAGTAAATTTTTTTACGAAAAATATTTAAAAAATGAAAATCAATATTAGATAAATGTGCATAAACTCAAATTTTAAATTAAGAGCAAAGTTAATTTTTTTTCATAAATTACAAGGGCAATTTCGGACCTTGGTATCACAATACTTTATCAATAAAACTCGAATTCAATGAAAGATGAGTGATTTTATAATCTTATTTCGAAAAAGTACAATTGTCAATTCATTTTTCTATTTTCATAAGATAAGATGCAGGTCATTACTTCGTTTTGTAATATGTTTTTCAAACTTTTAGCATAAGGTACACTCTAGGTAGATAGACAAATCATTTCAGATCCAGAATCATGAATTGTTAATTTTATAATCCATAGCAACACCTGTCACTAGATAAATGATTTATCCTATCAATTCAAGTTTCCTCATTAAATTTACAATTATGGAGTTTAACCACTTCAAATTAAAGTGCTTAATTTGATATTAGTATGCTAATAATATAATTATACACGTGGTATGAGCTGAAACGACATCTCACACATTGAGGGAGCATTGCATGTACATGGAAACACTTAACAAAACAAAAACTTGCAATTGGTTGTCAAAAAAAAAAAAAAAATCTATTTTGAGGTATGTAACTGAATAAATATTACTCCCTCCGTTTCAATTCAAGTGACACCTTTTGAATTTCGAGATTCAAACAAGCCTATCTTTGATCGTAAATTTTTCATATATCTTTTAAATATTTTGAATTGTAGTACTTTTTATGTAGTTTTAAATACATAAAATTTCATTTCAAGAAAATTAAAGATTTCATGCGTAAATTTTCGATTAAACTTATACAATTTGACTTTAAAAAAAATGAAAAATGTTGCATGAATGGGAAGAGGGAGTACTAGTATTGTGCCATAATTAAGTCATGATGCCCAAGTGATGAGGTAATCTTTTGGTTTTTATTTATTTTTACTTTACAACTAATTAACCCAAACTTATTGTGTCACTTATTAATGTTCTTTCAAGAGTCAAATACTTTACTTTTTGGTGAAATTTGTTGGAACTTCTTTTACACCCTTTGTCTTTGAGTATTCTTTTAACTTCTTCAAACATCTACCGAAGAATGGAGTTTTTACACTATGGAATATTAGTTTTTTAAGTAATACTTCCTCCAATCTCAAATTAATGTAACTTATTTTTTAGATTAAATTAAATTAGATCTATTTAATATATAAATCAGATAGTCAAATAATTATGCGATAAGTATTACAAGTTGTAAATTTTCTTATGTTTTTAATAAAAAAAATGTTAATGTAATGTGTCTCAAAAAAGAAAAATATGACAACTAATATGAGATGGAGGGAGTATAAGATAAGTTTTTTATTCTTATCTAGTTCTCCCTTCATCCCAAAATAAGTGTTAATTTAGTTCAATATTCCATGCCCGCAAAATAATAAATACTCCATCTGTCCCTAATTACTTGTTCATTTTTTCCTTTTATAGTTGTGCCTAATTACTAGTCCATTTTGACAAATCAAGAAATGACAAAAATTTTTTTACCTATTATACCCTCAATTAATTATTTTGAAAAAGGTAATTTTTTTTGAAAATCTTAAGTTTTTAATTCACTAACTTCATACGTAGTTGATCGGATCAGATAGCCCTTCCTTCGGGCAAGCAACCAAACCCGGCACATCCAATTCCATTCCGATCAACAACTTGGAGGTATGGCTGAGTGGCTTAAGGCATTGGTTTGCTAAATCGACATACAAGAAGATTGTATCATGGGTTCGAATCCCATTTCCTCCGGTACGGAAATGAAACGGGCGGGCGAAATTACGTGAGAGAAAGAACCTCTTGGTGGAGTCCAGTCCCCCAGAGGTAATAAAAAAGGTAAGCCCGCCGCTGAAAGAGACCGAAGAAGGTTCAACTAGCGCCGGTGTGAGGCCTTCAGATAGTTAGCGCTTTGCACGAGCTTCAAAAGAAAGAGAGATCGAGTCATTTTAGTGATAGGTTCCATAGGAACTAGACGATCCTATTTGGTCAAATACCTAGCGACAAACTCCTATCTTCCTTTCATTACGGTATTTCTGAACAAGTTCCTGGAAAAGAAGCCTAAAGGTTTTCTTCTTGATGAGATCGATAGCTGACCTGGGAGCATGCTTGCTAACTTTCGGCCATAGTGACTAGTGACGAGAGAAGTTGCTTAGGGACCTACGGAGCTAGTGACCAAAGCGGAGTCAATTCATATTAAAACCAGAAGAGGGAATTCAATGTCAATCGCCATCTCCTTGGCACACGTGACGGTTATCACTTTCTACTTGACTAAGTAGTATTCCACTCGTGCAGTGGGTGTATGGGCTAGCCCATGGTGCGGTCAGCTATGATATACTCAGCTTCTTCTTTAGTAGGTTTATCTACAACATCTGGTGGTGAGAATTGGCCAAGTATTACTTCACTTCCTCTTAGTTCAAGCTATTCCTTAGCGATTGTTCATCTTCCACTGCCCGAGGCCTCCAGAAAGAAGGCGTTCTTTTGCATTGCACTTCTTCATGTCTTGGTTATTAATAGGGGGTAAAATGGTAAACTCACTATGTCATTGTTTTCTTAATAGGTGTGTCAATTCAAAAGTGAACAAATAATTAGCTACAGTAGAAGTTCCTTAGTTATTAGATGTTTCTTGAGAATTGATCACTGTTGAAAAGTGTGTATGCTTCAACTACAAAATTGTTACTAGTAAATGTTGGCATTTGATGGAATCTTGTGGAAATTTGAGGTATGATTGGTGCACCTTTTATTTAAAACCATTGAAAAAAAAACTAGTTTGCCACATTGGTAGATTATCAGAGACTTTATTTAGGAGCTAAGAATCACTATTAGTAATAGGTCACTGTTCTGAATATTGTTTAAACCTCAAGGATTCCAAGTATGATTCTTACTTTAGCATGATGAGAAAGCAAAACTTGGTATTGTTCCAGAAGGTCATCATGGCTTTTAAAATAGCTATAACTCATTTTTAATGCAATAACATATGCAGTATAGTTCCACAAGTGAAATTTGAAAGTAGTAAAATTTTAACAAGACTTTACCCTTAACTTTGCAGAATAGAGAAACGGTTTTCAATAGACCCTCAACTCAAAAGAGAAAATATTCGAAGTAGGGTTTATCAATGGTAATTATCTAATTTTAATTCCCTTCAACAAATGCCTTCATTCTCTTCATTCAACTAATAATTGCGCATTAACCTTTTTTCCCATTTGATATGAAGTTAATATCTCATGGTTATCAGAAAGTCATTTAACTTTAATTTTTACTTTAAAAGTCACTCAATTATATGCATTTTACTTTCAAAGTTACTCAACTTTGATTTTTACTTCAAAAGTCACTCAACTATAAATGGTTAACTTACAGTTGAGTATAGTTGAGTGACTTTGTCAATAAAATAATTCTAGTTAAATGACTTTTGAAGTAAAAATCAAAGTTAATTGATTTTGTAAGTAAAACATTTATAGTTGAGTTACTTTTGAAATAAGAATCAAGTTGAGTGATTTCGATATTAAAACACTTTAGTTGAGTGACCAGGAATGATATTAACTCTTTAATATGTCTCTTGTTGATAGACTAATATCTTTAAGATATTTTTACTTTGATTGACCTTATACTTATCTGCTTATAAGATGTTTAAATTAAAATGTAATGGTAAACTTTAGTGGATAAACTCCATTTGCATTCATTGCCCATCAAAAAATGGAATATCCAAAGATATGAACAAAACAATAAACTCCCAAATACTGATCAAAGGATCCCTATCCAATCCAATCTACCCCTATCCAACTTCTTTTCTAAAAAAGATAAACTAAACTATTAAGTTGACCATAGCTCACCACGTGGCGACATTCCCAGTTGGCCAAGTCATGCCACTCTTCCAGCCTACTCAAACTGCCGTATAGCCACAAGCATTTTGCCACATTGTAAAAAAAATTTAAACTGAAAAAGCAAGGCCAACTAATTTGGAGACAAAATTAGTATATATATATATATATATATATATCTTTGTTCTGTTGCACCTTCTAACAAACCAAAAACACTTCTCCTAAATTCTTATACTTGCAACCAAATTTCTTCTTCTGAAATGGATTGGATCAGAGGTCATACCATAGGCCGCGGCTCCTCTGCTGCCGTCTCCGCGGCCAAGTCAATTTGGTCCGGAGAGGTTTTTGCTGTTAAGTCAGTGGAGCTATGCCAGTCGCAGTTGTTGCAAAAGGAGCAGAAAATTCTGTCCCAATTGAACTCCCCTTATATAGTTAGCTATAAGGGGTATGATGTTACGAAAGAGAACGATAAACTCATGTTTAATCTTATGATGGAGTATATGCCGGACGGCACACTTACCGATGAAATTCGGAAACAGAGTGGTCGGATTAACGAACAATTGATCGGGTATTATATGAAGCAAATTCTTCTAGGATTAGAGTATTTACATTCAAGAGGCATAGCACACTGTGACATAAAGGGGGACAACATTTTGTTAGGTAAAACCGGTGCCAAAATCACAGATTTTGGTTGTTCCAGGTGGGTTGATCCGGCGAACAGGGACGGTGGTGCAAACCCAATTGGAGGAACGCCAATGTTTATGGCACCAGAGGTGGCGCGTGGGGAAGAACAAGGGTGTCCAGCAGATATTTGGGGATTGGGATGTACAATTATTGAAATGGCCACTGGTGGATCGCCATGGACTAATGTGACAAACTCAGCTTCATTACTTTACAAAATTGCATTTTCTGGGCAATCCCCTGAAATCCCAAAATTCCTTTCTTTACAGGCAAGGGATTTCTTAAACAAATGTTTGAGAAGAGATGCAAAAGAAAGATGGACAGCTAAAGAGCTCCTCAAACATCCGTTTCTTAAGGAATTGAATTTGAATTCCACGGCAAATCAAGATTCTGTAACAAACTCACCAACAAGCATTCTTGATCAAGACATATGGAATTCGGTAGAGGAATTAGAAACCATGAATTCTACAATACTACAAAAAGTTAGCTCAACGGAGTCTCCTCTACAAAGGGTAAGAGAATTGGGTTCGAATTCGAGTGAATTAAAGCGTATATGGAATGATGATGAGAGATGGATCACTATAAGAAGCAGTAGTAGTGAATGAGTAGCTAGTACATAATGCTGTTTTTTTTTGTTTGTATATAGGAATGTAATCTAGTCTAACTCAACCCCAAAATATAACTCAATGACAGAAAAATTATCCAAAGTCATATAAGAAAACCATTCATTTCTTTTTCATTCGATGTGGACTCTTCAACATAATACACAACAGAACTAGACCTCTTGAAAATCCGTTTACATCATAAGAAAAAAAGTCTAGACAATTCTCTCTTTTCTCTTTTGCTCCCTTCTTGATGATTAGTGAATACGAATATAATGGATAGTTTAAATACGAACGTGAAAGCAAATAATTGTTCATTATTGTAACGCACAAACAGTTGAAGAGACCTCTCAATTCATTCAATTGAGGAAAGGGTCTTTAAAAGCACACAAAAGAAAACAATTTTATTGGATACACATAGATTTGGTACCCCACACCTTCATAGAAAAATAAAATAAAATAATATGGTCCCATAAAGAATGTTACTATAATATTTTTGTCGTAAATAAATAAATTATAAGAGAAGTTACGAATATACAGGATTAACTAGTCTATCCCATGATCAAAATATACACAATACATATTTCTCTCTGTCCAACAACAGCTATTCACCATTGATTTTACACATTTCTTAAAAAAACTATAAATAGAAGGATAATTTTACTATATCACCATTTGAATATAATAAATACAATGTCTTGAAAATTGTAATAAGGAAATGACTATAATTAATGATATAAATTAGAAACTAAGTGTAAAATTATCCACTGATTTATGGACAAATATTGTTGGACATCCCAAAAAGTATAATGGATAACTAATGTTGGACAGATGAAATATTAATTAAAATATTACCAAAAAAAAATTATTTTTCAACAGACTAATAGAGAAACCATGTATTACTATTATTTTAAAATGGAGGGAGTATTATTTTTTTCAACTAGGAAAAGTAGGTGCATCTTTTTCTAAATGTGAATAAAAAGGAATAAGAAATAATGTGGAACTCAAAATATCAATTTCTTGAAAATTGAGATATTTTCAAATGATTGTTTCGTAAAGGATAACCCAATCCAATCTACCATACCCAACTTACCACACGTAATGCTCTTTGCCAACTTAAAATATACAATTTGGTAGCTGGGTCTTTTTTATTTGCCAAATAATAGTGATGTTAGAGTCATTGCCCACATAATTGTCAACCACACAATGGCTAAGCTAAAGACAATACCACGTTACATATTAAGTATTATTTATTTTATTATTACAAGAGGAAAGGGCTTTCAAACCTTTCCAAGTGATATAAAAATTAAAAAAAATAAAATGAATGGCTAAACCTACTCCTTAAATTTTTTGAAGAGACCTAATTATTTTTTGGTGTTCCATCCAAAAAAGACACGATTAATTTAAATTCGTATACATAAATTCACTAAAAGTATACAGTAAAATAGTTTCTTTTGAAAATAACTTCATTTTTCATAGCTCAAAGTTGAAACTTTAATTAAGAATGAAAACAATATTTATCACTCAATCACCTACGTTTAATTTGAAGGGGAAGAAGTGAAATATGAAAACATATAGTAGTAGATAGACATGATATAAAATGATAGGGAAGTGCAAACAAGTACAAACGTGGGTACATGCCCAACTAAATGTGTAGCTGTCCTTGTAACGCAAAGCTAGCAAATTTAGTTAGTCCACTTAATAAATGTTTTCCATCTACAAAAGGTCATTTATACGATACACAAAATCTCCGACCAACAATCTACAATTGGCATGAGATTTGTGATTCTTTTTTTTTTATGTCTTATAATAAAAATTCTAACCTATTTTAGGTATTCGACTACTACTCTTTCCATCTCAAATATATTTGTCATGATAATTATAAATAATTATTTTAAATTAGTAATCTCTTTAAAAATTTAAGATAAATTAATTATTATTTATTAAATTCTTCTCTTAGTAATTGTTGTTCTTAAAAGTCGTAAACACTTCAGTTATGAGATAATTACACATAAATAAAGTAAATAATTGATGTAGATAGATTATATTTTAAATTATATAAAGAAAAATCAAAATAATCAAAATCCTTACAATACATAAAGTAATATGAGTATCATAATAAAATATGCATTTCATTTATTTTTTTTAAAAATATGCATAATTCATTATATATAAATAAAAATGAACGAAGAGAGTATACTATACGACACAATTATCAACCACAAAAGAAATATGCTAAAAAGAATGAATGACTCAATCTACGTTAAGATTTTATCACTTTTTAATAAATATGTCAAATCAAATATAAACAACTAAAAATAAACGAATGTGGAGATGTGATACTAAAGGTAAAAATATGATTGGGAATTGAGAGCAAGTACAAACGTGAATACATACCCAACTAAATGTCTGGTTGTCCCTGTGACGCAAATTTAGATCATTAATACCACAAACAAAATCTCCAACCAATATAAAAAAACACTTGGCTCAACTTTTTTGTAATTTTTTTTTGTCTCTTCAATAAATAAAGATCCTAACCTCTGCTCCTACCACCTCCGAGTTTTCCACTACTATTACTCCCTCCGATTTATTTTATTTGTTATATTAAATTAATTATTTGCTTTTTTAAAATATTCATAATTACACAAATGTTTAAAGTTTGTCTTAAACGCCAAATTTTAGAATTATTTTTTCATTTTTAAATTTTATATGAAGTCAAAAGATAACACATAAATTGACACGGAACTGTAGGGATGGCAATGGGGAGGGGTGGGGCGGGTTTAAGGCTATGCGGGGTGGGACGGGTTTAAGGTTGTGCGAGGCGGGGCTGAAGTGGGTTTTTTAAAGGGAAAATTGTATGAAATAGCAAACTATTAATTCAAATTAAATGATATATCCATAGTTTATTTTATTTGTAATTCACAGCAAATATCCCTTTTTTTGCCATCTGGTTCGGTATACAATTACCCATTTTCGGTATACAATTACCCATTCTATATACAAATGTATAAAATGCGTTTATGTTTGTATAAAGCGAGAGAAAAGTGTATATACAAATACAAATACATATATTTTCGTCATATACACTTATAATTATACAATTATAGATCTTCCCCTGCCCAGAAAAAACTAAAACGTTTTATATACAAATTATCCAATTGTATAAATGAATTTATACAAAACTGAACAATTTGTATATAAATTGGATGTATCTAGCGAATTATACAATCAAAAGCTCCATAACAAACATAAAGTTTGCTATGGAGCGCAATTATGCAAACTATAGCTATAACATACAAATATGATTTTTATGTTTGCTATATTTCACATATAGCAAATATAAAAACCATATTTGTATGCTATAGCTATAGTTTGCATAATTGCGCTCCATAACAAACTTTATGTTTGTTATGACTATTAATATGTATATTTCGCTATACATATACAAAAGAAGCAATTGTATAATCTGTTTCGGTATACATATACAAAAGAATCAATTGTATAACTTGTGTTTGTATAAAGCGAGAAAGAGAGAAAGACAAAAGAAAACTGGGCAGGGAAAGATTTGTATTTGTATAAGAAAAACTTTCACATATAGCAAATATAAAAATCATATTTATATGTTATAGCTATAGTTTGCATAATTGCGTTTCATAGCAAATTTTATGTTTGCTATGGAGCTTTTGATTTGTATAATTCGCTACAAACATCTAATTTTATACAAATTGTTCAGTTTTGTATAAATTCATTTATATATTGTAATTTGTATAATAAGATCTGTATTTGTATAATTATAAGTGTATAAGATGAAAATATATGTATTTTTGTTTTTGTATATTCACTTTTCTCTCGCTTTATACACACACAAATGCATTTTATACCGAAATGTATAAAATGGCTAATTGTATACCGAAAATGACTAATTGTATACCGAATCAGATGACAAAAATAGGGGATGTTTGCTGCGAATTACAATTAAAATAAATTATGGCTATAGCATTTAATTTGAATTAATACTTTACTATTTCATACAATTTTCTCTTTTTAAAAACTAATGCGGTGGGGGGCGGGTTGCGGGTATATGTGATTTTTTGTGGGTTTAAATTTAATTTTAATTTTTTTACATGTTATAAGAGTGATAGTGCATTATTTATTAAGATACTTTCTTTAAAGCTACTAAAATATTCAAGATAGGTAATGAAAATGGTTCAATAAAAAATAATTCAATTTTTTACATGTTTCCCAATTGACTAGGGGTGTGCATTCGGTTTTTCGATTTGGTTTTGCACTATTCGGTTTGAATTTTTTGGTTTTTGATTTTGTAAAAGTGTAACCCAATCCGATCCAAAATAAATTTGGTTTGGTTTGGTTTGTTTTTTCTCTATTCGGTTTGACTTTTTTTGATTTGGTTATTCGGTTATGTCAATAATTAACAACATAACCAAAGTAATAATATTGAATCCCTTAAATATACTTTCTAATATACATCATAAGAAAAACTTAAAACACAATACTTTTAAGTATACATATTATAGATGTTCAAGCATAAAATATAAACGTAATCATCGTGAAAGGCAATAACCAAAAAGGGACAAAAGTGGTAAAACTCCAACTTAATCTAAACCTATATAATCAAACAAAGTAATTTATTAATCCAAAACCAATCCGAAAAACCAAAAAACCAATCCAAATAAAAATTCTATTTTTGATTTGGTTTGGTTATTCGATTTAACCCGAATAGTGCACACCCCTACAATTGACCTCTAAAAATAAAAAATTTAGTTACTATCCTATTAAATTAATACAACTTAATGAAAAAATGAATTAATTTATATGAATTTTAATTTTAGTGTCAAAAATTAACTAGAAAAAGATAATATTAAAAAAAATATGTGGAGCGGGTTCATGAGGAGTGAATCAATGCGGGACAGGTTAAAGATGAAAAAAAATATTATGCAAGAAGGAACGAGAAGAATTAAAAATTCTATAGGTTAAGCTCAACCCACCCCGCACCGCCCCATTGCCATATCCCAACACGGAAGAAGTACAAATAACGATGAGAAAGCCAACAATTAAACAATAACCAACTCCTGTCTGTGAACCATAAGAGAATTCATGTGGAGTAAAATTAATGATGGTCCTTTCTACTTTGCTTTTTTTAAAGCTTAATAAAGATACCATGTGCCATAAAACTATATGTTCCATCCAGAATGAACTTTTAATTTCCTAAATATACACATGTCACTCTAGGAATGGTTAATTAGCCTTCATCCATAACATAGTGTACGTAGCATTATTTTTTTACTTATGAAAAACAACTTATTAACAAATCTTTTGTTTTTAATGGCTTTTAGATAGCTCAGTTGGTTGATTATCTGACTCTTATTTTGTTGGTGAGGGTTTGATTTCCCACATTGTTATCCTCACTCTATTTCCCTGCCCCTACCCCCATTTTTTTTTTAAACCCTAGCGGAAATGGTAACAAACTTCTTTCTTTAATGAGTCTGATGCTTTTATTTGAAACAAAAGCATTAGCCGAGACATACCTCCCGCTAAAGAACACTATTGACAACGGGGTTCGGGAGGCCCTCAAAAAAAGCGATAGATCAAGAAAGAAAGAAAGGATCAAAACATCATGGGCCGCACACAAAAGAAGAGAGAGGATAGCCAGAATTGTATAGAGGCCGCAACAGCAAGAAAACAACAAAAGCACGTATACAAATCTAAATTAATTTAAGCTTCAAAACATATATCGAACATCATTAGAAACCAAATTTCACCTTTTTTGGTGAAATTTGTTGCAACTTCCTTTACACTCTTTGTCTAATTTTAATATTGTTCACTTAACTCTCCTTTAATAAAACTGTACAGTATTGAGTTAATGTCATATTTATTGGAAATTGCCCGAACCATTGGGACATTAATCTATATACATCTGTAATTTGGTATTTTAACAGTCTTAAAGTACCCAACTTTTTTAATACGTAACCATTGGGACATTAATCTATATAGATTGTTCAAACAAAAAGGTTATGATGTGTAGTAGATGCAATGCTTCTTTTAGAAGTAAACATGGATTTAAAAAAAAAAAAATGCAATAAGCATGTAGTTCAAGTACAAATTTGTTATTGGTAAAAAGTTAAAAAAGTTTGCATCTGATGGGATCTTGTGGAAATTTGAGGTTTGATTGGTACACCAATTTATTTATTTATTATTAAAAAAAATTGTAGTGGGGTAGAGGAAATAGGGAGAGAATTGCTGAGGGATCGAACCCTTATCAATAATGTGGGAGTTCAGGTAGCCAACCAATTCAGCTACTAAAATTCCCATCAATTTTTTTTTAAGAACAAAAGAATTTACTTTGCCACATGAGAGACTTGATTTAGAAGTTAAGAACCACTAATAGTAGTTATAGGACCCTTTTAATCACTGTTTGAGAATGGTTTAAACTGCAAGGATTCCAATTTGATTGTTGCTTTAGCATGATGAGAAAGCAAATTTTTATTGTTGTTCTAGAAGGTGATCATGCTTAATCAAATTGGAATTCTTCAAATGTCTTATTCAATAAATTGGACGTTGATCGCTTTCTTTTTTCCCTTTGAAATATATCTATTATTGAAAGACTACATTATCTCTAAGATACTCCCTATGATCTATTTTACTTATCGTCGTTATTAAAAATAGATGGTTCAAAAGAGTATCATTTAAAAAAATCAAATATAATTAGTTGTTTGCTTCTACTTTTATCCTTAATCACAAATATGGAGGAAGTCAAATTACCCTCTAGTTAATGTTTTTCTTAGTGTAAAATAAAATATGACAAATAAAATAAATTGAAAAAAAAACAGTTTATTTGATTGACCTTATGCTTGTCCGGTCCTAGGAAGTTTAAAATCCAATAGTAGATTTTAATGGATAAATATTTAGAACTTCATTGACTTCAAATTTCTGTTGAATTCAATGCCTATCAAAAAGCGGAATATCCAAAGAAATTCAATAAGAAAAAATTCTTTTGGCCAGAATTTGATCAAAATAGTATTTTTCCTATGTTATTTTTACTTTTTTGAACAATTTTGCCCTTTTAACTTTAATACCTTTTAATTAAAAAATGTAAAAAAGATCAATTTATTTTAAAATAAAACAGTTATTATAAATTTTTTAAATTTCTGGCCAAATTATAACCAAATTTTCTGATCATTTAGCATTACTCAAAACAAAAGATACTTACCAAACACCATCCCTAACTCCCAAACTTGATCTTCAAAGTCAATACACACCCACACAAAACAATGGATCTCAATCCAATCTACCTTATAGGATTTAAGTTAATAAACATACAACGTAAAAGTTACTCTATCGTTCACTTTTACTCGTCTCACTATATTAAAAACAAATTTTCACTTTTATTTGTGACATCATTTCTTGACACGTGGCAGCAACCCAATGGGTGAAGTAATTGTAGTCCTCGAAACTACTCAAGCTGCCGTATGGCCACAAGCATTTAGCCACGTTCTAAATATCCGTTAAAGCAATCGTCAAACTTTTAATGAGAAAAAGTGAGGCCACCTACCCAACTGTCCATTATATATATAAAATAAATATATACCCAAATCAAAGTGGCATTTTCAAAACAAACCAAAAGCACAATTAGAAGAAGTAGTGAATAGCTCATGTAACAATGAGCTGTAAATTTTGTATAGTACAACATAAGCTATAAAACGAATACGGGCAGTGAATATTAGTTAAACTCACTCTTTTGATACTCCGATATATTTATATAACGGAACGTGCAAGCAAACAATGGATCATTTTTGTAAACCTTAAGAAAGTTCACTTCAACCTCTCTCACACACACACACAAAAAAAAAAAAAAAAATTATATTACCCTGAAATTTATTAAACTCTATTTTAAGATGTTATCACACCCAAGTTCCCTTGTGAATTTAAGGTCCCCTTTGGACATGAAAAAAAATATGATTGTTTACGAGCCGATTCAGTATTTGAACTTTAATTTTATAATATGCTTTCGGAAAAAAGAAGATGCAAATGTTGAATTTTTAAGAAATTTTTATGTCTCTAGAAATCAAAGTATATGATTATTGCTTCAACTTGGAAAAGTAGCTTCTATATTTTTTTTAAAAAAAATGTGAGGTAAAAAAGAGATAAAGAAGTAATGTGAAGACTCAAAATATCAAATTTCTTGAGAGCTGAGATATTTTCAAATGATTGTTTCGTAACATTAACTTTTTCTTTAAAATCCAAAAAGCAAAGCAAGTTCCTTACTTTTATAAATTTCACGTGTACAAAAAGTATACTTCCTCCTCCGTTTTATTTACTTGATCCTTGTTGACTTAATATTCATCTTAAAAAATATTATTTTAAGAGATTATTTTACTAAATTATCAATGATTACTTATGTTTTGAAATCTAAATTCAGCTACTATTATTTCATGTAATCATTTAATAATAAGAGTGATTAATACTAAATAAAAAAAATAAAAATTATCTCTTAATTTGTTAAATAAATGAAAAGAAATAATTTTATATAAAATGGCCCAATTGGTATATTTTTTTAAAAAAAGAAGATAAAAGATAAATATCTCTTAATTTTAAACTTAATTCTACCTATGATACGCCCAATTTTTACACATATGATATGTGTCATTTTAGATACACACCCCAAAAACAATTGCGGCATATGACATGATTGTCAACCACACAAAGGAGTAAAAGCTAAAGACAAAAGACCATGTTGTCATACTATTAAAAGAGGAAAGGGGTTCCAAACCTTTCTAAGTGATAAGAAAAAAAAATGAATGGCTAAATATACTCTTAGGAAAATCGAACTATCATCAACAAGGTGAAAGTTTAGGCGGATACTAATAAATAATTTGAAGAGAAGTATAATTTTTTTTATTTTATCATTTGGTATTTGATATTCATCTTGAAAATCAATTAATTTGAATTCATATCGATAAATTTATCATGAAAGTAAAACAATGTCTATTAAAGAAGACTTCATTTTCATTGTTCAAATTCAAGAATGTTAGTTAAAAAAATGAAAAATTACTTTATCTCTCAAATTAAAACATGATACAAAGGCGATAAAATTATGATTGGGAAGTGCAACAAAGTACAAACGTTGGTACATGCCCAACTAAATAGTACTCCCTTCGTTTCATTTTATATGTCATATTTTTACTTTGCACTTGTATTAAGAAATGTCGTAACTTTACCCTTCTACCCTTATTTAATGTTTTCTTAAGTCAACTTTATTAATAAATGACAAGATTAATTAATTTTTCTATCAAGGGTATAATAGACAAAATATGATAATTTATGCATAAATTTTATAAAATGACAAGTATTTTGGTCTAACTATTTATAAAAAAGGATGACATATAAAATGAGACGAAGAAAGTAATGTGTAGCTATCGTGTGACGCAAATTTAGTTACTCACTAAATACAATATATTAATACAATACCACACACAAAAATATTCAACCAATCATATCCACACTTGGCATTATTAGATTGTTAATCTTTTCTTTTTCTTTCAGATCTCTTCGAATAAAGATCCTAACCTCCATTCCTACCTCTTGGAGTGTTCCGCAGTTCCGCTACATTTATTCGTTCATTTTTACTTGTTTATTATATTAAAAATAGATTTTTATTTATTATATTTAAAAAATAATATAATAAAATTGTCATTATATTTATTATTTGAAGTGTGACAAATTATAGTGAACAAATAAAATTAAACGTATAGTATAATGTATGAACAACGTGAAAGCAAACACTTAAATAACATAGTACCCACTTGTCCTCATTTACAATTGCCTGCAGGCAACCAACTCCTGTCTACCATCTTCACATATTGCATTCAACTTCTATATAATAAAAATAACGGGATGAAATAATTTTTAAACTATTAAATCACTTTAAAATAAATATAAATAATTACTTGTAAACACTTGGATTCGTAACTAATTCCACCGTTCATTTTTACTAGTTTAATATATTAAAAATAATTATCCAACTTTATTTGTTCAATTTAGAAAATCAAGTTATAATTTACCATTTTATATCTATTTTATCCCTTTTTATTAAATCTATTCAATTTTCAATATTTAGATGACTTATAATTAATATAGGTGATATAGTAAAATTACCCCTCTATTTAGTATTTTTTAAAGAGGTGTGCCAAATCAAATATTAACAAATAAAAATGGATCGCCGGAGTAAGAGAATAAGATAGATAGAATGCTTACACAATAAAAATATACTCCTCCCATCTCTTTTTACTTGTCAAATTTTGACTTGACACACATATTAAGAAAATAATGATTGATATATTGAGTTTACTATTTTACCTCTATTAATTTATAGGGTCCCAAATATATTTACTCTCTACATTTTTCAAACACATTAATTCAATGATAAAAAATTGAGGGTATAATAGAAAAAGTAAATTTTGATTTGTCAAAAATGACTAGTAAATGAGAAATCAAATTAGGAAATACTATTTGACAAGTAAATAGGGACGTCGACAGTCCATTGCAAAATAAAATAAGCACTCAATTTCTTCTTTGGAAAAGGGTCAAAATTGCCCCTCAACTATGTGAAATGGACCACTTATACCCTTGTTACATTTTAGGATAAAAAATACCCTCGTCGTTATTCCAAAACCTAAAAAATTAACATCCAAATTTTTTAATGACGTAGCAAGCCATGTGGACTTGTCCTTCCACTTAAGCTGCCAACTAGGATTGGCATACGATAGAATCTTGTGGAAATTTCATATAAAAAAGTGGAGTATCCAAAGAATATAGTACCTCGTCATACTTTTCCTTTTAAAAAAAAAATCAAACCATTTTATTTTATGAAGATTTAATGTAATACCCTCTCAAGGTAGAATATATTGCACTATTGTGTCATATTGAGTCTAGCTGAGATATTTTTAAATGACCGTGAACTCGGTTCACTTTATTTTATTTGATTCATGTTGACTTTCTCATTAATTTATGATGAACTAAGCCTCTATTTTTAGTAGCATTTAATTGTCAATAAATTATTTATACGTAACATCGTGATTTTTAACCCAATCCAACCTAACACAACTTCCACAATGTCTCTTTGCCTAGCTGTATCAATTTTATTTGCCAAATAAGAGTGGTGTTAAGAGTCATTATTTATAACCCACACTGTTAATAGTGTCTCTGCGTATTTTACATAATAAATTGTCAACCACAAATGGTTAATGGGATAAGCTAAAAGACAAGACCACGTTATAATATTTATTTTATTACAAGAAGAAAGGGGTTCCAAACCTTTCCAACTGATATAAGAAACAATAATAATATTGAATAAATTCAAATCGATTAATTTGGATTCATATAAATTTTTAGTCAAAAAATCTTATTAAGAATGAAAAAAATACATGTTACTTCACATGATAGATAGGCAAAATATATGATTGGGAATCAAGTGCCAAGTACAAACGTGGCTGTGTCCATATAAATGTTTGTAACGCAAATCTATTTAGTTCACTTAATAAATACTTTCTTCTACCAAAGTGGATCATTTATACCATACACAAAATCTACAACCAACAATCCACACTTGGCTAAATCCTTTTAATTTATTTTTTATCTCTTTATTAAAGATCATGTTAATTAGTTTGTGAGAAGAGTTGGTCATTGACCACAAGTTTTCTTTTCCCTATATATTTATGTTTTTCTTTTTTTACGATTCTCTCAGTTCTATATTAGTTGATCATTATACTAAATATAATTGTCTTATATTAATTGATCACCTTACTAATCAAGAAAGCTTAATTAATTTTTTCCTATATTACCCTTTCAATTAATTCTTTTTGAAAGTGTTTACATTTGTTTGTAAAATTTCAAGAAGTTTTTTAAGGGGTAAATTAATAAAGTCATCTTCTTATTTATGATTTCTTAAGCATGGTGCAAAATGAAAAATGAGCAACAAATATGAAACGGAGAAGGGAATATTGATTTCATTAATTGTTTTCTCGTAACAGATCCTAACCTCTGTTCCTACCTCTTTGGAGTGTTGGACTACTACTATATTGGAGTAGTAATAAAAGAGGACGTGAAAGACAACAATGCATTAACATATAGAACATCCACTTGCACTAAATTAGGATCGTGATGAAGACATGAAGTCGTAAGTACTTTTTCATTTTTATCAAAAGTCTTGAGTTTGAGTCTCTCAGAGTATGGAATCGTTTTTATTAGAAAATGGTTTACCCCCTAATATGGACTTTCTAGCACAAATCAAAATTTTAATCGAGCTTCAATATGAATACCAGACACTAAGTGAAAAACAAAAAACACCCACTTGCATGTCCTCATTTATAAATTGTTTGCAGGCAACCCACTCCTGTCAATCATCTTCCCATGTTGCATTGCATTGAATTCTTAATAACTTATATACTATCAAATCATTTATTCATTTCTTTTTACTTATAATATTCAGTATATTAAAAACAAAAATTTCTTTTTACTAGCTCCTTCCTTTAAATTAATAGATTGTATTTTTTTTCATTTTACCCTTATTGTTAAGTAATTATTTCTCAAACTTATTTATTTGAATTAAATGCTTAGTAAATATGAATAATTAGTAAAAGGGAAAAGGGTAAAAAATGCCCTTATACTATATGAAATGATCAAATATGTCATTTGTTTATACTTTGGTCCATTTATGCCCTTACTGTTAGTGAAATGGGCCAAAAATGCCCTCAGGTGTAACGGAGGCAACATGAAATACTTAAACAATTTAATTAATCTTAATTTTTCCACCCTCTTCTCTATTTTCCCTTGTTTCCAACCAGAATGCCTCCGAAATGACTGGTACCAACAATTTACAAGGGACTACTATTGTCGATAATCTCCGTTATAGGAAATTCTGATGCAACTGATTACGTTGAAAAAACTACTACTACTGACGATATGTACTTCGTGTGTTCAACTTTTAGGTGATCTTCAAGTGTAAATGTGAAATATTTGTTTGGTTTGGTTATTTTCTACTAGTAATATTGTTATTTCAAATCAATTAGTCTTAATTTAAGAAATCTATACGATGGACTAGGGTTTTGAAGGAGGAAAAAAAAATAAATTTTGTGAATGAAATGGAATTGGGTTCATTGGATAAAGAGAAGAGGGTAAGCAAATTAAGACTAATTAAATGGTTTAAGTATTTTCCGTTGCCTCCGTTAAACTTTAGGGCAATTTTGGCCCATTTCATTAATAGTAAAGGCATAAATGGACCAAAGTATGAACAAAGGACATTTTTGATCATTTCATGTAGTACAAGGGCATTTTTGACCCTTTTCCCTTAGTAAAATAAACACTTCATGCTCTTAAGAAGGTGTAAAATGCAAGTAAATAAAAAGTATTTTTAATATAAAAATAATTTAAGTTTAAATATCATATTTACTTTATTTTCCGTCCATACAAAATCAATAATTATTCTAAACGAGAAACTTCAAATGTTTTTTTATTTTTAAAAATTTTGTGTTCAATCAAACACCGCAATATTTAGAGGAGTAAAAAGAAAAAATATAAATATTTTTTTGTAAGTTTATTTAAGATGTAATCAATTGCCCCATTTTTGGTTTTCTATCACAAGGTTTAGAAACATTAGAGAAGGACTAATTCATGTGGCTTTTTCTTTCTATGTTTTGCTTTTTTTAAGATACCATGTGCCATAAAACTATATGTTAATTTAGTAAATATCCATTAGTACCTGTCACCCGACGAATGATTAATTAGCCTTCATCCAAATTTCCTAGCTCATTAAGAAAACAATTAATTAAGGAGCTTAATTAACTAATCCAAATTAAAGTGCTTATATAAAATGATAATATAGTTTAGCTCCAACAACACCTCTTAATTGTTAGCTAACACACACGCCACACCTTCATACATGGGGAGCATGTCATGGACAATTGGACATGGAGAATATATAATTAATAAACTAATTATTTGTAATAAAAAATGAATCTAGTAATTTTCAACTTTATGAGTTTTGAATTATACCATGACAATTTTAAGTGATAATAATTGGATTCTAAATTAAATATTCATACATAACATCATATTTTTCTGAATTTTATTGAACTCGCATGCGGACTACTAGCTCCGCTCCGCTTGCAATTATATTTAAAATCTATTCTCATGATATCCAACTAAGTTATTGTACTTATATCGTGTCATAAGTCATGAGGCCTCCTAAGTGATGATGAGGTAAATCTTTTGATTTTCTACTTTTACTTTACAACTAAATAACCACACTTGTCATGCGTCATATTATTCTTTTTGGTGAAATTTGTTGTAAACTTCTTTCACACCTTTATCTTTTATTGTTCTTTTGACGTCCCCTTTAATCAAACCTGTACTGAAGAATATAATGAACTTTTTACACTTTCTTTATCCTCATCAAAATATTGTTCTTGTTGTCATATTTACAATTTTGTAGATTTTTAGCAACAATTAACAGTCTTTGTAAATATCCCTAAAGCCTATAGCGATATTTGATCCAATCACAATTAAATAATGTCAGTAAATTAAAGGTCTTAGCTCTCTTTATTAATATGTTTATTTATTGCCGCTAAAAGTTATTTTTATTGTAGTGTTAGCCGAAGTTGGTATGTGCATTCAACTGAAGTTAACTTAATTCTAGAGCAATTATATAATACACAGATGCTATGCTTTTTATAGAAGTAAACATAACTAAAAAATATATATTTAAAAATAATGTAAAAAGAAAAGGGCATGCAGTTTAAGTTAAAAAGTCGGCATTTTATTGTGGAAATTTGATGTTTGATTGGTGCACCAATATTTTGTTTAAAGCAAAAAAAAATAAGAGATTAAAAAAAATTATTTTGCCACATCAGAGACTTGATTTAGAAGTTAAGAACCACTAAGTAGTAGTAATGGGCCACTTTTAGTCACTTTTTGGAAATGGTTTAAACTGCAAGGATACCAAATATGATTCTTCCTTTAGAATGACAAGAAATCACATTTTTATTGTTGTTCTAGAAGGAGATCATGCTTAATTATTCACATTAAAAGTAATTATCATGTCATTACCAACACTTTAATCCCTTTTTTCTTCAAATATGTTTTTGTCTCCATTTCAATAATTAAATTGGCCGTTAAGGCGTTAACCACTTTTTTCCTTTGAAATTAAGCTTGAAAGACTAAACTATTGTGTAAAAATACATGTTTTTTTAAAGCTTCTGAATGTGTAGAAGTTAAAACTCATTTTAATATTATCATGGCATGTCCCATGGGCCATGGCGGCAACCCAATTGGTGAAGTAATTGTAGTCTTTCAAAGCACTCAACCTGCCATGGTAGGGTGACAATTGGGTGAGTTGAGTCAAATTTGGACGGGTCATAATGAATTAAGACAACAATCGGGTCAAGACCCAATTCAGTCTAAATTTGTTTGGGTCAAAATGGGTTAGATAATGGAATACATTACGGGTCAAGACCCAATTCAACTCATTTTTACTAAGCTTAATTGTTTCATTTGTTCTTTTAAACTATTTTAGTACCTAATGAAATTATATTTTTTTTCTTTATTATGACTTTATACAACATATCAAATTGAAAAAAAGTTTTTAAAAAATATTTTGATAAGATTTTTCATGAGTCAATTCGAGTTACAAATCAACCCAATTTTTAATGAATTGAAATATGTTGAGCTAATGAATTAGAGGGTCAATAACCCGTCCAATCTTACCCTATTGTATGGCCACAAGCATTTAGCCACGTTTTTGAATTTCCGTTAAAGTAAACGAAACCTTTTAAAGAGAAAAGTGAGGCCACTTAAGCTCTACCCAACTAATTTGGAATTTCTACAAATTACACCTTATTATATATATACGCTATAAAAAGGGAGGCATGAACGTGTAGCTCCAAAACAAACCAAAAACAGAGCATTTTCTAATATTCTTACACTTCCTACCAATCTTCTTCTTCTTATTCATAAATGGATTGGACCAGAGGGCATATAATAGGCCACGGTTCCACTGCTGCCGTCTCGGCCGCCAAATCACGATTCTCAGGTGAAGTTTTTGCTGTTAAGTCAGTGGAGCTATCGAAGTCACAGTTATTGCAAAAGGAGCAGAAAACTTTGTCGGAATTGAGCTCCCCTTATATAGTTAGCTACAAGGGGTATGATGTTACAAAAGAGAAGGACAAACTCATGTTTAATCTTATGATGGAGTATATGCCGGACGGTACACTTATCGATGAAAATCGGAAACAGGGTGGTCGGATTAACGAGCCGTTGATTGGGTATTATACGAAGCAAATTGTTCAAGGACTAGAGTACGTACATTCAAGGGGCATAGCACACTGTGACATAAAGGGGCACAACATTTTGTTAGGTAAAACCGGTGCCAAAATTGCCGATTTTGGTTGTGCCAGGTGGATTGATCCGGCAGACAGGGGCGGTGATGCAGAGCCAATTGGAGGAACGCCGATGTTCATGGCACCAGAGGTGGCGCGTGGGGAAGAACAGGGATGTCCTGCAGATATTTGGGGATTGGGATGTACAATTATTGAAATGGCCACTGGTGGATCACCATGGACTAATGTGACAAATGCAGCTTCATTGCTTTACAAAATTGCATTTTCAGGGCAATCCCCTGAAATCCCAAAATTCTTGTCCTTACAAGCAAGGGATTTCTTAAGCAAATGCTTGATAAGAGATGCAAAAGAAAGATGGTCAGCTAAACAACTCCTCAAACATACATTTCTTGAAGAATTCAATTTGAATTCGAATTCAAATCAGAATTTTGTGACGAGTTCTCCAACAAGCATTCTTGATCAAGATATATGGAATTCCGTGGAGGAATCAGAAACTACAATATTACAAACAGGTAGCTCTCCCCTGCAAAGGGTAAGAGAATTGTGTTCGAATTCAGGAGAATTAAATTGGAGATGGAATGATGATCACAGATGGATCACAATTAGAAGCAGCAACAGATGAACAAACTCTTGCCGTACAATACATCAGAAGGCGATGGAGAAAGTGACACATTGAGGAAGAATTGAACCTCTTGAAAATTCGGGGCAGAGAATGGTTGCGAATTCACTATTAAGGGTCAACCCGAATTCAGTGGAGATAGGACCATGAAAAGTGACATTTCTCCCTTCTCATGACGATTAACGATCATTTTTGAGTTTAACTAATATGCACTGATAATGTAAATTGCAAAAAGCTTTCATATTTTATGACCATTTGTGAAAATAACCAAACTTGAAAGTAAACAATTGTTCTTTATCGCAACGCATAAATAGTTAAGAGAAGGGTCTTAAACCTCAAATTAAAAAACAAACAAACAATTTTTTTATTGAATAGAGTATAGACATTATAATAATAAAAAATGTTCCCATAAAGATTGTTTATAAGATTTCTTGGGGCAAATATATATTATATTACCACTAAATTATTTCAACTGTCTGGCAAGATGTTGTAATCACACTGAAGATCCTTAAAGAGTTTACAATCTAATCCTTAATAGCTATTTTTCAACATAAGTGCAAAAATTCATTTGTAAACTTACAACAATAATATTATACTCGGTAAATGTATTAGTGAAAATTGCGAAGAATAAAATATATGTAGACCTTATTCCTACCTTTGTAAGATAACAAAGTTATTCCCACTACTAAAAAAAAACTAGATTTAACAACAGACAAATTTTGTAGCTAAACAGTAAAATCCGTCGCTAATCCTACTTAGCAACAATTTTTTGTCAGCTAGGTGCAAAAATAGCGACGAACCAACGACAAAATTCATAGCTTATTTCACTTTCATTGTTTGGTAGTGCCTCAATAGACTCTCAATTCAACTCCAAAGCACACTTCAATTGGGGAAATGACTTAGTTAAATGGCAAATACTTCTCCTATAAAAAGAAGTGGATAAGTACATATGTCAAAGGCTGACCAAATTCAAAGTCCATCAAAAGGGGAAATACCTAATAACAAAAAGTAAGAAAGCAACATGTGTATAAAATACCACAAAATAAGTCCTAATTTAATCGTCAACAAATTATCTGTACGCAAAATCAAAAGTTTTAACCCAATCCAATCTACCATACCCAACTTCCACACGTATGACCCAACCTGAATTGGTGTAGTGGTGAGACCGTTTTACCCTTAATTTAGAGATCTCGAATTTAAGCCCTAGATATGATTTTTTTTTTGTTAGGAGCGTCACCCCCAAATTAACCCTCAATGTGCCATTTGAATTTAATCGGAGTTTCTAGGCTGACTTCAAATACCGAGTAAGGAAATTTACACGTATGCTGTTTGCCAACTTAAAATATAATTTGGTAGCTGTGTCTATTTTATTTGCCAAATAACAGTGATGTTAGAGTCATTGCCCACATAATTGTCAACCACACAATGACTAAGCTAAAGACAAGACCACGTTACATATTATTACAACAGGAAAAGGTTTCTAAACCTTTCTAAGTGATATAAGGAAAAAAAAAATGAATGGCTAAATATATTCCTTAAGTCGTTATGAAAATCGATTAATGTAAATTCACGTAAACAAGATCACTATGAAGGAGGAGAGCAAGACAGTTACTCTCTCCGAAGATTACTATAATCTTAAAGCTCGTAGCTCAAAACTCTAATGAAGAATGAAAAAGTATTTATTACTTCACCCCTCACCCCTCGTACTGCAGTATCATATGATTGGGAATTAAGTGCAAGTACAAACGTGAGTACCTGCCCAACTAAATGTCTAGCTGTCCCTGTAACGCAAATTTAGTTTGTCCACTTAATAAATGCATTCTTCTACAAAGTGGGATCATTTATAAATCATACCACACACAAAATCTCCAATTAACAATCCACACTTGGCCGTGTGGCTGAATCTTTTTTCAAAATAATATTTTTTATATGTTCAAATAAAGATCATGAAAGCCAGCAATAAAACAACACAACACCCACTTGCACGTCATCAATTACAATTGCTTGCAGGCAACCAACTCCTGTCTATCATCTTCCCATGTTGCATGGCACTTAATTTCTATATCCTCACAGGATAAAATAAAATAATTCTATGCAAAACAAAGCAAAACATGCATAATTAAATCAATAAGGATTGTGGTATAATAATAAATACTTTTTCATACTTAATCTGAGTTTTCCAATTCGATTCGGGTCTCCTTGGGTATGTATTTGCTTTTGTTAGGGAGCGTTTTACCATTAATGTAACACTTTCCAGCGCGAATTCAAATTTAATCTGACTTCAATATGAATACTGGACAACAGATAAAAAATAATAATAATAAAAAGGACATTCAAAATTTAGCAGATAGTAAACTTTAGTAAGGAAGAGCGTAAAATGCAACAGGTCAAATAAAAGAGAGAGGATAATTTATTTTTAATGAGATAATTTGTAATTATACGAATATTTAAAATAAAGTCTTTTTTTGTCGTATCAATACCACCACGTAAATTAGGAGGAGGGAGTAAGTTTTTTTACGTGAGAAACTCAAATTCAGCAAAAGAAAAGAAAATAATAATTGTGTAAGTTTTCTTGAAGAAAGAGTTGAAATAATTGAGAAATTTTTGTGTGTCTTTTCATTGAAATCTGTACAGTATTTATGTTAATACAAAAGGAATCTATTCGTAACAAACTATACAGTTGTAAAATTTCTATTTGCCTAAAATTAAATAAATCTAAATGAATATTTACAAGTTTGTTACAGAAACTTCTAGAAGCTAAAATAATCAGATGACTAGAAATCATCCAACACATTCTTGATCAATGTTGAGATTTCATTCCACGTGTCCAAGTTATATATACCCAACTACTGCTCTATTTATGTCTCAAACTTGGAGCTTTGTCTGAAATCATCACTCGCCTTCTTCAATTCTTGTAGCTGTTGTGAACCAAGGATAACATGAGAATTATTTTGTTCAACACCCTCTCTCAAGTTGGAGGGGAAAGTAGTGAGACCCAACTTGGCAAGGATTGATCGATGAGATGGTCCGGAAAGGGGTTTAGTAAAGAGATCAGCGACCTGTGAAGGAGACGGAACAAAAAAGAGAGATATCAAGCCATAAAGAAGCTGTTGTCGGACAAAATGACAATCCAACTCGACGTGTTTGGTTCGTTCGTGAAAAACTGGGTTTTTGGCAATATGAATGGCAGATTGACTATCAGAGTGCACTGGAATGGGTAAAATTGGAATGACGAAAATATCTTCAAGAAGACGAACCAACCATGTTAACTCAGCCACAACATGACGCATGGATCTATACTCTGCTTCAGCGGACGACAGGGAAACGAAAGTCTGTTTTTTGATTTCCAAGAAATAGGGCAGTTGCCAAGACTGATAAAATAACCAGAAACTGAGCGGCGAGAGTCTGGACAAGATCCCCAGTCAGAATCACAAAAGGCAAGGATCTTGAAGGAAGGATTTGAAGAAAAGAAAAGACCTTGGTCTAGGGAAGACCGAAGATAACGAATGACACGGAGTGCAGCAAGAAAATGAGGCAAACGAGGATTTTGCATATATTGGCTGAGATGTTGTACTGGGAAAGAGAGATCCGGACGAGTATGGGTAAAAAGTTCAATTTTCCCATGAGACGTCGATATACACTAGGATCAGAAAGAAGCTCCCATTCATCTGCTCGAAGTTTTTGGGACGGATCAAGAGGAGAAGAAACAGAGGGAGACTCAGAAGTATCAAATTCAGCAAGCAAATCAAAAGTAAACTTCCGTTGGCTCAAAATCAGTCCTTGAGACTCTCGAAGGACTTCCATTCCCAAGAAATAGTGAACCTCCCCGAGATCTTTAATTTTGAATTCCATGATCAAGAAATTGTTTAAGGGTATGTAGGTCCGTGGGATCATTCCCAGTTAACAATATGTCATCGACGTAGACTGCGACGATAAAAACAGAAGTCCCTACCTTTTTATAAAAGAGAGAATATATAATCATTGAGTGAAGATGTATATCCTTTGAAATTAAGAGCAACAATCAATCTGGCATACCACTGTTGGGATGCCTGTCGCAGCCCATAAAGTGATTTCTTTAGACAACAGACCAGATTGGGGTTAGGAGGTTCCATACCAGGTGGAAACTTCATATATACTTCCTCTTGTAAGGTTCCATGTAAAAAAACATTATTAACGTCTAGTTGATAAACTCTTCAATCATTCTTGACAGCTACAGTAAATAAGCAACGAATGGTAGTCATCTTTACCACCGTAGAAAATGTTTCATGAAAATCAATCCCCTCACGTTGTGTATCCCCTTTTATAACCAATCGGGTTTTGAGTCTTTCAATTCCACCATCAAATTTATGTTTTACCTTGTAGACCCATTTACAAGGTAAAACTTTGTGACCAATTGGAAGTTCCACAATATCCCAAGTTTGATTTGAAATGAGAGCGTCAAACTCTGAATTCATTGCCTGCATCCAGCCAGGATGTTGAGAAGCTTGAGCATAGCCGAGAGGTTCCGAAATGCTAGATATGGAGTTTAGAAGTTTCTGATTAGTGTGAGAAAGGGCTGAAAAAGAAAATGTAGGAGTTTGAACTGGAGATAAAAAACATGTAGATGTGAGATTAGTAAAATGAACAGCATTGCAAACATAATCCTGTAAATAGGAAGGTTGTTTTGAAGTTCTGAGTGATTTTCGTACTGGAATGGATGGAGAATTGAGAGGTGAGGGAGAAGGAGAGGAGGAAATAGAGGTAGGAAGAGGTAAACTAGAATGAGTAGACTGTGTGGAAGGAAAATTAGGTGAATTTGTGGAAGGAACATTGAGGTTATTTGGAGAAGTAGGTGAATCTGTGAGGGAATCGACAAATACATGTGATTGAGGAAAAATAGGAGATGAAGGTACAGAAGAAGAAAAAGGATAAGTTGTTTCATGAAAAACAACATCCCTAGAGTGATATACCTTCCTAGTTGATAAATCCATGACCTTATATGCTTTCTTTCCCGTGGGATATCCCAAAAAAATGCATCTTGTTGCTCTAGGCTCTAGTTTACTCCTGTGATTTGATAAGGTAGAAACAAAACACAAACAACCAAAATTTCTAATAAAGGCATAAGTAAGAGCCTGTTGATGAAGTATTTCAAAAGGTGATTTAAAATTGAGAATTCTAAAAGGAAATCGATTTATAAGAAATGTAGCAGTGAGTAAACAATCCCCCAAAAAACAAACTGGGACTTTAGACTGATGCAAGAGAGCCCTAGAAGTCTCAAGTAAATGTCGATGCTTTCTTTCGACAACCCCATTTTGTTGTGGAGTCCCTACGCAAGTGGTTTGATGGATTATCCCTTGCGAAGTGAAAAAATCAGAAATAATGGCTCCCGAACCTAACTCCAAAGCATTAGCTGATCGTATAATCTTAACTACAGTGTTAAACTGCCTTTCAACCATCTTAAGAAAGGCTTTCAAAATTGAGAATGCATTACTTTTAGCACTCAAAAGAAAAGTCCAAGTTCCCCGGCTAAAGTCATCAACTATTGTGAGAAAATACTTAAATCCATCATAGGTAGTTGATTTGTAAGGACCCCAAGTGTCAATATGAATTAATTCAAAAATACATTTAGAAGAAATGGAACTTGAGGGAAAAGGCAGTTTAGCTTGCCTTGCCAAAGGGCAAACATCACACGGAACTTTAGAATCACAAAGAGAATCGGGAAAAACATATTTTATATATCGCATGGTAGAATAAGGCAAGTGACCCAATCTAGTGTGCCACAGTGATACATCAATCTTTCCTCCTAATTTTGCTGAAACACTACTAGAAATAGGAAACATACTAGATTTTTCATTACAACCAGAAAGAGAAACAGGTAAAATACTGGAATTTAAACTACTGTCTGGAACAAACTT
Organism: Solanum raphanifolium; assembly: GCA_036250405.1. NCBI lineage: Eukaryota > Viridiplantae > Streptophyta > Magnoliopsida > Solanales > Solanaceae > Solanum > Solanum raphanifolium. The sequence continues at coordinate 32,290 of JAJOOE010001162.1, forward strand.
CTTAGACATGGAACTAGATAAAGCACTTGAGGATTGGAGAAGATAAAGATCATCCTTAGAATTACCAAGAACCAGAGGGCTCCTCAGTGAAGGGGCCTGCAACACACAATTTGCAGATGAAAAAATTAGTAAATAATCACATTGTTGACAGAGTTTTTGAACCAAGAGAAGATTGTAGTGAAATTGTGGAACAAAAAGGACATTTCTCAATTTTAGATTAGGAAGAATTTTGACATTACCCTTGTGAGTTACCTTTACCTGTTGTGAGTTTGGCAAATTCACAGTTAAAGGCATACACAAAGGTGTAAAATTAGAAAAAATTATGATGTCAAAAGCCATATGCTCCGAGGCTCCTGAATCTAAGATCCAGGAGTTGGATTTAATATGAGTCAAACAAGCAGTCCTATTATGAATGCAGGAAATGCAATGATGAAAAGGGTAAGTTATACCAGCATAAGCAACAGAATTAGCAGTGGCCTCTGATATTGGTGTGTTTGTTGATTTGTTCTCCTTGACATGATTCAAGAGTTGGATAAGCTGTGTGAACTGCTCCTGTGAGAGATGTTGAGTCCCAACACCATGTCCACAGTTAAAGGCATACACAAAGGTGTAAGATTAGAAAAATTGTGATGTCAAAAGCCATATGCTCCGAGGCTCCTGAATCTAAGATCCAGGAGTTGGATTTAATGTGAGTCAAACAAGCAGTCCTATTATGAATGCAGGAAATGCAATGATGAAAAAGGTCAGTTATACCAGCATAAGCAACAGAATTAGCAGTGGCCTCTGATATTGGTGTGTTTGTTGATTTGTTCTCCTTGACATGATTCAGGAGTTGGATAAGCTGTGTGAACTGCTCCTGTGAGAGATGTTGAGTCCCAACACCATGTCCATCATCCATAGACTGTCCAGAAATTCCGTCTGCCAATGCTGCATGACTTTGTGCACCACCTTGTTGCCTCTTCGATTTTGTGAATTTGAAGTCAGGGGGAAACCCCACAATCCTGTAACACTGATCAATAGAGTGTCCAATCTTCTTACAATGAGAGCAAGCAAAATTGTTTCTCCTCAGGTGATTAACAAATTTTGCTTTTTCTTTGCAGTTATAGTTTTCAAATTTTGATGTGTTATTCAGATAACTAGTTGTTGGATAAGAAGAAGAGTTTCCTGAATACTTGCTCTGAGATTTAGCAGCTAAAAAAAAAGAGGAGTCTCATGGATATTGATTGTTAACATATACCTCCTTTTGTTTCTCATCTTGAATTAATAGAGAATAAGCATGACTAACACTAGGAAGAGGTGCTAGCATCAAAATGTTTCCTCTAACAGCTGCATAGGTATCATTCAAACCCATGAGGAAGTGAATAAGCCTCTCATCTTGTAGAGACTTAGTGATTTTTGCCTTACCTCCACAAGAGCAAGTGCATCCACAGTTAACATCAGCATTTAGAGTCTCCAATTCATCACACAGTCTTTTGAATTTGGTGAAATATCCTGCTACGTCACTTGATCCTTGAACTAAGTCGCTTAGCTCATTTTGCAGGTGATAGAGTTCAGCCCCATTTGTTTGGCCAAAACGTGCCTCCAGATCTGCCCAAAGGTCCCGTGCAGTCTTCGAATATATGACACTTCTAGTTATCTCCTCGGATAGAGAGTTCAGCAACCAAGACAACACCATGTCGTTGCATCTATTCCAAGGTTTGAAGTCTGATGAATCTGCAGATGGTTCCAAAGCAGAGCCATCTATGAAAGCAATCTTATTTTTTGCTGAGAGAGCTATCAGGACTGATCTACGCCATCCACCATAGCCCTTGCCGTCAAAAGTGAAATTAATAAGACTCATTCCTGGGTAATCCGAGGAATGAAGGAAAAGATGGTGATTAGAATCCTTAGAACTGGATCCTGAGTTAGTGATAGCTGGAGTTTCATCAGAAGAAACCATAGTAGCAAATATAACGTTGAAAGAAGAAGAATTAGGAAGATGAAATCAGGAAATTTATGATCAGATTTCCTACTCTGATACCATGAAGAAAGAGTTGAAATAATTGAGAAATTTTTGTTCAACAATTTCATCTGTAAAATTTGAAATTTATGTAATAGTGATAATTTTCTAATAATAGTTTTAATAATAGTTTTGAGAAATTATCAATTGACGCTATTTCTATATTTTAATACAATTAGTTTTCAACTATCTTTATGATTCTTTTCTATCAATATTTAATTAAATTTAAAATAAATTATTACAAATACCAAAACGAGTAACGTAATGTATGAATTAGCACATGATGTGAATAAAATATTATATTGATGATTCACATATTTTTCTGGAATTGCATGTTACTAATACTAACTTGTAAATCGTGATTATGTAAATTCATTCACATTAAATTTTTGTATCAATTTAATAGACATTAATAATCATAATTAATTGATACACATTTTCACCTCACGTTTATCATCAATCATGACATAATATATTAGTACAATCATTAAATGTAAATAAGTTTTTTTTTTCTTTTTTTTCGTTTATTATTTTGTTTCTTTTTCATTTGTTATTTTATGTAAATTATTAGTTCCCCATCCCATAATGGATGAGCTTCTTTATTCATTATCTTTTTCTTTTTTCGATCGACCCAAATTTATAATTTACTATTAATTCAAAGATTATGATAAAAAAATATGATATGATACCATGAATAAAATCGCTTCTTCATTAATCAAAAATCTCAATATAGATATGGAATATCAATAAAAAAATCAAAATAAAATTAAAAATTTGATACATAATTTATATATATAGTCCATGTGCCGATGAATGCCAAGCTCATAGCATCTGATAACGTACTATATAATAAAATATTTAGAATGATTAAAATTGTAAAAAAAAAATATATTAGAAAAGCTTGGGGTGTCGTGCTTCAAAATTCAAAATGATTTTTCAAAGATTTGATTAGTTGTGCTGAGCACGTGTCCAAAAAAAAAAGTCGTATTACTATATTTAGAAACATAATTTTAAAATTTATATTTTATCATGAAATAATTTATAAACAATACAAATATTTGATACTTTTTTAAAATCATAAATTTCAAATGTTTTTTTTTCTTCAGATTACATGTCTAATCAAATGATGTCACATAAATTAGAATGGAGGAAAGTGTAAAATTAAAATTTACAAATTATATTTAAATGTTGAAAAGAATTCTCTTGTTACGCGTTTTATCATTTATGTTTTATTTGTTTTTTTATATGTACAAAGCAAGTAAAGTAATAAAATAAAGAGAAAATTACGCGGATAAGCAAATATATGCTAGTTAATTAGCTAATATAACTATGGTTTTCATTAATTATCACTCGCTACTTAATTTTAGCTATAATTATGTGTGTGTCTCTCCTCCCTTCCTCTCTCATGTCTCTCTCCTTTCTTATACATATACAAATACAAATTATACATATACAAATACAAATTGATACGATTGTATACAATTTATTCATTGATACAAATTGTATTTTCTTAATACTATTGTTGATATACATACATACATACATAAACAATTATGCGGATACACAAATACAAATTATTGATACATATGTATTATACCAGTTATATATATATATATATATATATATTGACAGATATACAAATACTATTCGCCTCTCTCCACTCTCTCTTGCCTCTCTCCTCCCTCTCCTCCTTCTCCCAATCTCACTCGCCTCACTCCCCCCTCTCTCAATCTAGCTCGCCTCTCTCTTCCCTCTTCCAATCTCGCTCGCATCTCTCCTCCCTCTCCCAATCTCGGTCGCTAGATATATATACATACAATCATTGATACATATTACCAGTTACATCTATACAATTATCTGACAAATATACAATTACAATTCGTCTCTCTCCACTCTCTGTCTTCTCTCGCTCGCGTCTCTCCTCCTTCTAACATGTAGCTATCGTAATTAGAAAACTATAGCTATGTACCCTAACTAAAATTATTTTAATGGCTATATATTTATGAAATTTCTTATAAAATACGAAGAATAAAATATAAATTTTTAAAAATACACATATAACACAAGTGGAATTAAAAAAAGGGAAAAATAATAAATATACCCTCGAACTATCGTAAATGGTATGCAAATAGCACCCGTCATACTTTTGGGATATTGGTGCCCTTGCCGTCCAAAAACTAGAGCATATATGCCCTTCACTCTAACGAAAGACTAAATAGGGACACGTGGCACAATCTTATCCACCGATAATTATCAGATCAGTGGATAAGATTATGACACGTGTATGTCCGTTAGTATAAAGGGTATATATGCTCTAGTTTTTGAATGGAATGGGCACCAATATCCCAAAAGTATGACGGAGGATATTTGCATACCATTTACAATAGTTCGGGGGTATATTTGTCCTTTTCCCTTAAAAAAGGTGGTAATTGTAACAAATTCAAACTCTTCATTGTATTAATAAAAACTAGAATACAATTACAGCTTTGAAAATAGTAATTGTAACACTCAGATTATTAAATAACAATGAAAAAAAAAAAACTAAAATAACAAAGAGGAATTAGACTCTTTACTTAACAATAGCATAATCTTCATTAAGCCGCAATCAATATTTTTTTAATTCGTTTTGCCACTTGTTTCCTTAACTTGGATTTCAAGTAAATTTATTATTGAGTTGTTTAATTCTTTGCATATTTATGGTTTAATTCCTAGCCCAACAATTTGATCAACATCAATCTAAATAATTGATTCATAAGTAATATCTAAGTAATTTATGTTCACAAAAACCTTCGACATTCATCTTCTTTTCTAGTTGGCTCATAACAAAATGTTTGACGTACCTTGAGCCTACAAAAATCGAATAAATCGATCATATATTAATTATATGCCTAGAATAATAAATCAAGAATTATGCGACAATATCTGAAATATATTTTTTGCAGTTATGATTATTTCTTACTCTAAATAATCAAGGGACCAAAGTTCGCTTTGTAAGTGTTTGCACATTATTAAATATATGCATATTAGGAAATGAACCAACAAATGGTACGATCGGTTAGTAAGAACTCATTCACTCATAAGAAGAGATTTTAAATTTGAGTCGTGAATATTTAGTTGTCTTTTTAGAGAGAATTTTTACCCCTAATATAAAGCTTCTCAGTGCTTATCTAAACTTAATTAGTTCGACCACAATATGCAAGACTTCTCAACACGAATGAGAATTTAATTAAATTCTAATACAAACATAGATTATCGAGTGAAAAACTAAAATTTTTATCAAAATATGAAATACCCTACCATTGAAATTATATGCATTTATGTTGATCCTTTTCCCTAAATAGATTATATTTATCCCCAAAATTGCATGAGGATATATATAGAGTGAAGTATAAGTAAAGTTCTTCTACTTTTTGGATGGGCCAACTTTGAATACTTTAAAGCCCAAAACTATAATGATCTTGATCAAATTTAGGCCCACTTTAGCAAAAGTCTATTAATTATCTAACCAAATTTTACATTTTGGTGGATATTAGCTTATTCTTGTATTTATTTTCTCTAATTAAATTCATCTAGAAAAATTAAAACTCATATGAAGGAACGATGGCACACACATATATCGATTTTTTGTTTGGGAATGAGATGTAGTAATTTTTTTTTATATGGATGATTCTATACATTGAGAAATTTCTTTCAATATATTTTTGTAAAAGTTAGAGTGAATTATATGTTAATACTTTTTTTGGAAATATATGTTTTATTTAGAGGTAATTACTAATTAGAATGATAAAATACACGCACATACTTTTTATAGTATTATCATTTTTAAATGCAGGTCATTAATGCAAAGATTAGGTATCCAAAATCAAAATATAGCTATCGAGAGCAAAATAAGATTTGTGGATTTATTCACTAAGAATAGAGTTAAAGAATAATTATTATTTTTTATCATAATAAACTTTTAATATTTCCTTCAATATTTATACCTAAGCAAATATTGACGGACTTTATAAAAATTACTTTTGAACATTTATCGAATTATTAAAATAATCATATCATATATATATAAAAGAGAACCCTAGGCCCGCCTACATGGAGCCACCACAAACAAGAATTCCCTTTTAATTTATTTATTTACAAAACTAGTCTTCCCCTTTGATGAAAAGTTGTGATTTTAATGAAAAGTAGTGACTTTTATGAAAAGTTACGACTTTTCTGAAAAGTTGTAACTTGTATGAAAAGTAGAGAATTTTATGAAGAGTTGCAACTTTTATGAAAAAATATGACTTTTATGAAATGTTGTGACCTTTCCGGAGAGTTGTAACTTTTCCAATGAATTGTGACCCTTTCGACAAGGCACAATAAGAATTTGTTCACACTACCATTTGTTGTCTATAAATAGAGGGATTTCTTGTCACTATTATTTGTAGGGGTTTTTTCCCGCTATAGGGTAGTCAAATTCAAATTCATTAATTAAGCTTCTTATGAAGTTTGTTTCATTCTTCAAAGTTTTCTTCCTCCAATTTCATGGAGTTTTTTTTTGGTAACTGTAAGCTTTATTACCAGATATATCAATATGTACAAAGTGTTTTGAAATTCTGGAAATGGACATAGTCCCAATCTCAGAGTTCGTGCTGCTACCCTTACCACTAAACTACTATTTTATGGATAATAATTGAAATTACGAATGAATTCAGCCAACTTCGATTGCATACTGCTTCTACAATGGATTTCTTGAATGATGCTCCTGGTGATCACCTCTATGGTTCTTTCTTTCTTTTGGAAAATTCTGTAATTCCTCTCTTGCCAGACATAGTATACTGCTGTTGCGAGAGTCATTTTATATACTTCATCTTGAATTGTTTTTCCTGTGGCATGTGAAATAGCCCAATCCATTTCTTCTGTCTACCCTACCGTGTTCCTGGTAATGCACAACCACTGTAATAACTTACGCCATATCCTAGTAGCCATAGTGCATGAGAAAAAAAGATGTTGGTGTGTCTCTAGCTCTTGCTTACACAGTGCACATACTTGATCTGTGTGTATCCCCCATTTGTCCAGCCTATCCATGGTATATAACCTCCTATGTATGGCCAAGTAGAGTATGAAGATCCATTTTGGATTCCCTTGATTATTGCATGTCAACCTTCTCCATGTCAACTTGATGAAATCCCTCATAAGCTTCTTATACATACCTTTAATGGTGAAATCATCTACTTTCATGATTTCTGTCATTGGTATTCTAGCCTTAGAAATCCAATGACCTATTTGCATGATCTTCATCACCATCCAAGAAGCTTGCTGCCCTGCTACTTCCCATGGTCTCCTGCCTTTAATATAGTACGTATGGACCCAAACAATTCATAACTTGTCCTTTTTTGTGCAAGATTCCACAAGTGTTTGAGTATAGCTGTTTTGTTCCATATATACATATTAGTTATATTTATACCACCAGCAACCTTAGGCCAGCATAGTGTGTCTCATGCAATGAGTGCTTTGCCTTTGCTTTATGCATCTTCTTTCTATAAAAATCTTTTACACATTGTTTCTATTGTTTGTAAGATTTTTTTAGGAATGAGAAAGATCTGTGACCAAAAAGCTTGGATTGATGTTAAGACACTTTGTACCAACTGGTGCCTTCCTGTATATGAAAGAAACTTTATTGTCCATGTGTTGATCCTCCCCACCATCTTATCTATTAAAGGTTGGCATTGACTAATAGATAATTTCTTTGAACCGAGTGGCACCCCAAGATACTTGAAAGGGAGAGCTCATTTGGTGAAACCTGTGTATTGCAATATCTGTTGTTGAATTGGTTCTGGGGCTCCACCAAAGTACACACAACTTTTGGATTGATTTGCTATGAGTTTTGATGTTTTGGAGAATTGCTGGAAGCATTCAAACAGAAGTGTAGTTGATGGTATGTCTCATCTGCTAAATAGGAGAAGATCATCTGCAAAGCTCAGCTGAAATATTTGTTGTTTTTGACATCTCGGGTGAAATTTAAAAGCATTATTGTTCCTCAATGATCTCAATAATCTTGTAAGATAATCCATAGCCAGAACAAATAGGTAAGGGGATAAATGTATCCCCTTGTCTCACCCCTCTCCTTGCCTGAAATAGAACACTGGGGCGTCCATTAATCATAATTGAGTAAGAAACTGTCGTGACACACTTCATAATCCATGAAATAAACCTTTCAGGCAGTTGCATACCAACCAAAACTTCCTCAAGAAAATGCCACTCTAAAGAATCATAAGCCTTTTGCATATCGATTTTGAACATACACCTAGGTGAGATTCATTTCCTCCCATATCCCTTAATCAACTCATGACTTAGGATAATATTGTCTATTAGCATTCTACTAGGTACAAATGCAGCCTGACTAGGGTCCACTAGAAAGTCCATAACTTCTTCGAGTCTATGAGTGAGCATTTTGGATATGATCTTATACATGTGGTACAACAAGAAATATGTCTATATTCTTTAATGGAACTAGGATGTTGTACTATAGGAATGAGAGTAACTGAAGTCCTGTTAATAGGAGCATACATTTGGTTAGTGCTAAAGAATTGAAGAACAACAATAGTTACCTCCTCACCTATAATAGGCCAAGTTTGCTTGAAAAATTAAGAGTTAAAACCATCTCCACTTGGTGCCTTGTTATCCTCAATACTTTTAAGTGCCATCAGAACATCTTCTTTTGTAAAAGGTTGGATTAATTCCAATTGTTGAGCTCTAGATAGTACAGGTCCATCCCTTAATACTGCTGGTTGGGTGGCTGGCATGCGGGAATTTGCTTGTCCTAATAGGTTTTGATAAAACCTCACTGTTTCTCTAGTAATTTCTTTTAGATCCCTGATGATTGTACCATCCTCTTTGGTATGCATGGTTATTTGATTCTGGGCCTTCCTGTTCTTCATACTAGCATAAAAATATGATGTGTTTGAATCCCCTAGCTTAAGCCACTGCACTCTGGATTTCTGTTTATAAATTTCCTCATCAATCCTGCTTCATTTATTCAACTGTGTCCTTAGCTCATTTTCTTCATCAATCATACGTTGAGGAATAGGTATAAATTTCATATGACTTTGCATGTCCATCAACTCAACTCTTAGTTTATGAACCTTTTCTGATACCCCCATGTATTCTCTTTGATTTAGTTGCTTCAATTCTCTTCTCACCTTTATCAGATTCTGCCAGACCCCTTGCATACCTCTTCCTTTGATTTGCCAGCTTGCATTGATCTTATTTTTGAACACTAGATGTTGTGCTAAACAGTTGAAAAATTTAAAAGGCCTTTTCTTTGCATTCTTATGCTCCTGCACATTGATACTCAGAAGAGAATGATATGAGAATAGTGGATCCATAACCAACACTTGTACTATTGGCATATGCAGTACCCACTCAGCATTAACCAATGCTCTATCAATTCTACTAAACACATGTCCATTTGTCCAGGTGAATTTCCTTCCAACTATGGCCAGCTCAGTTAAATTACAATTAGTGATCCATTCTTGAAAATCTCTAATTTCTGAGTTTTGTACTTGACTTTCAATAGGTATGTCCTCTGCTGTCAAAATGGAAATAAAATCTCACATAATCAACCATGGATCTCAACCGATGTATTGTTGTCCATAGAGGGATTCTAGCAGTGATTAAATGCAGGCCATACACTGCTGTAAATTGAAATTTCATTTTACTCCCTTGCATATCAACCTGCCCATGAATGTGTTGTGCAAAATTTTCTACAGTAGTGAAATTAATTACACCTGGATTCCAAACCACCCAAATGCTTCCTCTCACATTGTTAGCAGAATTAGTGCACTACTCCCAGCTAGACATTATTTTATTTATAATACTATTGACTCTATCTTCTCTAACTCTATGTTCACGTATTGCTATCATATAAACCTTATTCCTCCTCAGAAATAACCTCATCTCCTTGTGCTTCACTTCCTGATTAAAACCTCTTACATTCCAGGTGACTAGCATATTTTATTTAGAGGTTCAGGTTCAATACTAGCTTCTTCTATTACTCTACTATGCTACCCAGTTTCAAACATGTATATCTCTGTTCAGTATTATCATTCCATGCAGATTGTAGTGTCACTCTTTTGCTAGATGACCTGTATCTCACAATTTGCCAATTCTTTTGCTCCTGTGGACCTTGCTTAGGAATAGGTTCTGGCTGTTGTTCTGTTTGCTTCTTCTGATTCTTATCTCTTATTGTTGTTTTCCTCCATTCTTTCCTCTGCCCTTGTCCTTGTCCTTTCTTTGCTGGTATAACTTTTGGCTGGTCTACACAGGAATGACCCACTTGTAAACATTTCTGACAAAATATTGGCTTCCACTCATACCAAACTTGCTGCTCCAGCACTTTCCACTTAGGATCTCGCGAATCTTAATCATCTTAGGAAAAGGTCTAGTCACATCCATTTCGATAAGTATTCTCGCAAATGATATTCCACTTGCTTGAGTTGTATATTCATCAGCATATAGTGGTTTTCCCAAATTACTGTCTATTTTGCTTAGTACCACAAAATTCCAGCAGTTAAGGGGAAGATTAAGAAGTTTTATCCACAACGAAATAGTGGTAAGGATTTCATCTTTGAAATTAAATTCTGGGAGCCAAGGCTTCATTATAAGAGGCGTTTTGAGCAAATAATGAGGCCTTGCACACAACACCTTATCCCTTTCCTCTTCATTTGCAAATCTGACTACAAAATACCATCAGAGTGGTATAACACCACTAGTTTAGTAGAAAAAGCCCCCTGTTCTATAATAAACCTTTCCATAGCTCCAATAGATGGTGTTACTCGTACAACGTATACAACTACCGAAGGTTCCCATTTCATATCATCTTCAACTACATCTTTAGGCATAATTTTTACTACATTCTCCCCCTCAACAATTATTGGAGCTATATAGTTTAGATTCATACCTCTCGCAGCCAATCGATTTGTGGAAAATAGGTTCGCCCAAGGCTTCTCAAGTGTTACCTCTGGAAGATTTAACTTCCTTTGAGCATTACCCACATTTTTTTCCCAATTTACTGTTCCATTGACCTCAACAGGGATTTTTTGTATACCCCCACCAGATCCTCGTTGATGTGTTAATTTTGGCCGTTCTTTTTCTCTCCATTGATTTCCTTTGTCTATATCTGAAACTACCACCGCCATTTCCTTTGGTGTGCTCAGTTGTATATCAGTTAGGGGAGCTTGGTGTGTTTTCCCTCCATTAGAACTAGTAGAGATTCCGTGCAGTATTTCCTCCGCTTGATCTTTCTGCGTAAGTTTCCGTGGTCGTCCTCGTTCCATTTTCGGCGAGGTGCAAGTTAGTGCACTCTAACGTGAGCCCAGCTCAGAGAGAGAAGAACTTTTTTTTTCTTCATGGAGTTTAATCTTTACTATAAGTCATAGTGATTCATGTAACAATGTCAATTCCTTTTTTCTATCTTGGTGACTTTCCTTTACCACTGTTAAATAATTTCAACAAGGATGATTGAAAATTGATCTTCTCTTTTGTCCCTTTCTACAAGTTTCTTCATATAAACAATGAAAATTGATTTTAATTGCAATGCGACATTACTACTCTTGCACCTCTCCGCCCACAACTCATAACAGTTTTGAAATGGTTGAATTCATTACATTTGGTTCTTTAGTAAACAAATCTTTTATTTCTTCCACTATTATTTGTAGGTTTTTTTCAATAAGACAGGCAAATACATATACATTTATTAAGCTTCTTATGAAGTGTGTTCCATTTTTGAAAGCTTCCTTCCTCCTATTTTATGAAGCTTAATCTTTTACCGTAAGTCATATGTATCCCTTGCAATTTCTTTTTGCTATTTTTGTAGCTTTTTTTTGAACTATGTTAAAAATTCCAGTGAGGATGATTGAAAATTTATTTCTCTTTTGTCCCTTTTTACAGGTTTCTTCATATACTTTTTGGGAAAATTGCTTGTGGATTGTGTTATATTTGATAGCATACAACAATAAATATGTGATTACTAATATGGAACCAATGATGATGTTTGTTAAAAGAACCAAACATATTGCTCTCTTGCTTGCCACAATTAATATATTATTCTGATTGTTTTTTCTTAGGTACAAATATTTTGTATGGATTGAGGTATACATATCATCGTCTCTATTGAAGAAAATTACTGATTTTTTTCCAGCAGATAATGAAGAAAAACACAGATACAAAGGCTCGAAAAAAAGCTCATAAAAAAACTTGATTTATTATCAGTTCCTTCCAAGACTCTCCAAGTAAAAGTTTTTCCCCTATTTCTTCACTTCTCAATCCTGGCAATAGTAATGATTATTCTGAGATAATGAGGAAAAACATTTATGATACTCACAATTTTATGGTCATTTTTAACATATACATAATACAACATACTATAGTAAAAAAGAGATTGATGGAGGTTCATAAGAAAGGAGTCGAAGGTCCTCCATTTGAATTTAGTTAATTATGTTCTTGTATGGACGTGATGTTCCACTCTATTTGGGAGTGTTGTTGTTCGAGGCTTTTTGGTCTCTTCTTTAATGTCTGATGTTGTTCTTTATAACTTCTTGGAATTAGAAAAATTCATTACTTCTGACCAACTATTTCCATGGAGATTTTCTTAGACTTCTTTCTTATACTTAAAATCTCTCTATGACTCATAATTTTTGTATAACAAAAACAAAAATTAGAAAAAATATTGCACTTTAAGATTTCAGAAGAATGTTTTACCTTAAGATAAAATGTTCTTGACAATGTAGTGTATGTATCGAAAATACGAATATTACATAATGACCATATGTAAGCTTAGTAAAATAGTTTAATCCCGTACGAAGCATGGGTAATTTACCTAGTATATATATAAAAGAGAACCCTAGGTCCCCCTATGTGGCGTCACCAGAAACCAGAATTCCCATTTAATTTATTTATTTACAAAACTAAGCTTCCCCTTTTATGAAAAATTGTGAAATTTATGAAAACTTGTGACTTTTATGAAAAGTTGCGACTTTAATGAAGAGTTGAGACTTTTATGAAAAGTTACGATTTTAATGAAGAGTTGCGACTTTTATGAAAAGTTGCGACTTTTATGAAAGGTTGTGACCTTTCCGAAGGGTTGCAACTTTTCCAAATAGTTGCAACTTTTCCGATAAGACACTATAAACATTTGTTCACATTACCCGTTGTTGTCTATAAATAGAGGGATTTCCTCTCATTTTAAAACATCAAAAATTCTGAACCTCTTCTTATTCTTCTTCTTCACAATTAAATATAAATATTTGTGTACTTTGCTCCTGTTGAGTGGCTCACTGACACAATTGCTTATGTTACTGATCTTGGTATGTATTTTTGCAGTCATTAATTTATGCTTATGTTATTAATGATAAATGATAAGATTTAATAATTTTTATTTATCTTTACATTATTAATGTTTGTTACTACGTAATCTTGTATGTAAGATAATATAGTATTTTAGTTTTGATGTCTGATAGATTTTAAGTATTATTTTATAAATTTCATGATATTAAATTCCTGCGCGAAGAGCGGGTAATTTTACTAGTTTAATAGATAATAGAATTAATATAGATCTAGTTAAACCAAAAAATGAACTCATTTTGATGATTGTTCTTATTATGATAGACACTTTGACCCAATAATACATTTTTTCTTTGTGTGATTGATGAAGACTTAAATGTGCAAGGAGGGATGAATTGAATTTTTAATGAATATATAATAAAACGACATTATAATAATTGTATTAATTAATTTATTCCTTTAAATAGATCCTGTTGAAAAATGAAACATAAAGAATCTGAATATACACGTTCCACGTAGCAATGTAATAGGCAAATTCTTCTTCATATAATATAATATTTTTTATTACTTTTTTGCCGGCCTATCATCTATATTTGAAAAATTAAAAATGAAGTTAGACCATTTTTTTCTTCTAAAAACACGCAAAAGAATCGGAGGTAAAGAGATTGCAAGATGCGGAATTCAACTCCCGCTCATCAGTCATCAGGTTAAAAAACTGAAAATTCAGATAGTCAATTAATCTCTTATCGAATGAATGAAATTTGACTTGAAAATGGTATTCTAAAATTCATGACGTAGTACTCTTTTCGTTTGCTTTTAATTTATTTGTCCACTATATGAAAAATAGATGTTAATTTTTATTTGTTTAGTTTAAAATATCAAGAGATGATTTAGCATTTTACTTTAATGTTTAAATGACTTATAATGAATATGTCAAATCGAATATGAAGAAATAAACATGGATAAAGGAAATGATAAATTATAATATCCTTCAAAAAAAATTAATTTTTATTTTATTTTTTACTTGACGTTTGATACTAACATTAAAATTCTATTAGATTTGAATTGGCGTCAAGAAATTTCATATTGAATGATAAAATCTCTAACAAAAACAACTCCTACTTTGAATAATTCCAACCCCATCGTGTCACCATAATAATTGTTAAACTACCATTATGGTCACAAAGATATTCAACTTCTATACGTACCAATAATTTACAACATTTGAATTAAAAATATTATTTTATATATAGTTGAGCAATTTCAACAATTGATATTTTATTATTTATAGGTGAACAAAGATGTTTTAATATTGAGAATCATCCCATTTTTATATTATTTATTATATTAGAAAGTAAAAAAATTCAAGTCAAACAATATTTTTCTTATTTTATAATATTCTTATATATTTGAAATAAACATAAATAAACTTAGATTTTGTTTTAATAAAAGAAAAAAAAACCAACATTAATACGTATTATTTTTTCCAAAAAAAAAAAAGAAATAAAAGAATTATGAACAAGAAAAACATAAATGCATGGTCTTGATATATATCAATTGTTATCCATAACTATCTCTAGAAATTTCAATAATAAAGTTTTAAATTTAACAAATAATGCTCTATTGCTTCCTATTCAATTTAGAATCAAATACCAAATAAATTTCCAAGAAAAGATAAGATAATGTTTGTCCCATAAGAGAATTACATGGTAAATGACAATTTCTAAATAATTCATTTAAATTTTCATTTTGAAGAGACATGTGTCCTACGACAATAATGATAATGACTTATGTTACTCAATTGATTGACAAATGTCTTATAGAAAACAACTTATCAATGCCAAACCGGTGCCCCGCAAAGATGCCCAAGTTAGTTGAGTAGGTGATCTCTTGATAGAGGAGAAGGAGGGCATCCTTACGCTTGAAATCCCCTCTTGGTTAAGCTCGCCGTACAAGCTTGCCTAGTGTGTGTAATTTGATCAAACTTGTCACATTAGCCTGCTTAGTGCGATTTACTTCTCTCATATGGTTTGAAGACTTGCTTTCGAATTGGATAGTGACATGGCTGCGGGTTTACATGTTAACAAGAAAATGCTCAAATAATAATTTTTCATACGAATATATTGAATAATACAACAGAACAATATAACTTATCATCTCCTCATAATAGAAACTCAACATTACGTAATTACTCAAAGTAGGCAGTTGACTATAGGTTTCAAATATATTTTACTTTAATTGGGAATTTAATCGAGTTAAAGTTAAATAGTATTTAATTATACTTTTAAATTTATATCCGAACTTCTAACTTTGCACCTGACTTTAAATACCTTCTTTTAAAATAAGTGCAATTAACATTAATTAAAAATCATAAAAGAACAAAAAGAATAAAAAGACAGAATAATAATGAAAATTAAAAAATAAAAAGAATAATAACATAAATTCAACTTTTTTTTCTTTCTAATAAACCCCTTTATCTTCGTTATTATGTCCAAAATCCCCCAAAACAATTCTCTAGATTTTCGCGATTATCTTCTACCGAAATGGATTCTCGAATCGACGACGACGACGACGGCGACCTTCTAGCTTCTAGTTCAAATACCTCCGGTCGCCGGAATTATCATTGTTACAGTGAAAAATTCGTTTTCAACTCTGACTCCGATTCCGACGACGTCGCCGGCGCCGGAGATGTCAATAGAGTCGGAAGTTCCGGCAGGAAATTTAGCTTCGATGAGACGGAGCGAACTCCGAAATTGTTTGACCGGTTCTACGGTTCTTCATCTTCTGATGATGAGGAGTTCAGTTCCGGTTCAGGTCAAAATGGCGTTGTTCGGAAACGGCTTGATAATATGATTCAATTCCTTGACCGTAAGATTTGTTCGGAAACAGCTGCTTCTAATAGAAATAGTAATGTTAAGAGTCAGTCTCAAGGTCTTCCTGAGTTTTCAGGTAAAGGTGGTGGTGCTGGCATTTTCAAGTTGCCGGTACGTGCCGCGGTGCATCCTGATCGTCCACCATCGTTGGAATTACGGCCACATCCGTTGAGAGAAAGGCAAATTGGGAGATTTTTGAGGACTGTATTGTGTACGGACGATGGATCTCAGCTATGGGCTGGGTCGGAGAGTGGAGTTCGGTTGTGGAATTTGTCGGATATGTATGAGGCTGCTCAAGAAGAAGAAGAGAATGAGGACTTTGAGGATGCTGCACCTTTTCTGGAGTCTGTTAGGACTTCACCAACGTTGTGCCTTGTTGAAGATGCTGGTAATAGGTTGTTATGGAGTGGACACAAAGACGGTAGAATCATGTGTTGGAAGATGGACAGTGAAACTAGCAGTAGAGAGAAAGGTGCTTGTGGAAAAGCTGCTTTGAAAGAAGTGTTATCATGGCAGGCTCATCGCGGTCCAGTTCTTTCCATGATCATGACTTCCTATGGTAAAGTTTGAGTTTTTTTCGCATACCTATCTGTGCAATTGCATCAACTGTGCAATGTTTGTGTTGTGTAAATTGCAAGTAGTTTCTACATTGCATTTTTGGCACTTTAGATTCTAAACTTTGGTAATGTAAGCCCTTGAATGTGCTTGATCATCTTATACGAGCTGTTAAAAAAGTTCATGCTTTTATTATTCTGCGATTACAGTAGTAAATAGGCAGTCGGGTAGGCAAAGCCTAGGATAAAAGATCACTCATATACTTTTTTTTTTTTTACCTTTGGTGCTGAAGGAACAAAAATGTACTTGCAGTATTTTTGCAGGTCAAAGTAAGGTTACATATCAGTTAGCTGCAACTATTAAATTGTAAACGGCACTACCTATCTGTCTGAATAGTTTGCCAAATCACTTTAGCTTTCAATAAATAACTCGAATTTTAGAATATTTCATCTTTTTGACAAGTTTTAGGGTCATTTCATGTGGTTTGCAGGGAAAATTAGGAGATTATAAGATAATGTTGATTTTCCCAAAACACTTAATTACTTATCAAAAAAATAAAATAGAAGAAGAAGATAAGTTCGAATAGTGTAGGCGTTAAGATGCTATTGTATTTATGATGAGATAGGATTAGGAGGGTTGTTAGTCATGTTGTAGTGCAATGGTGTTGGAGAATTTATATCCCTTACTAGAGAGAGAGAAACTTTAGCTATACTCTGTGTTATCCAGTTCAATGGCCGTGATCCTTCCCCACAAGTAAGCAGTTTAATGTAGCCAAGAAAACAACTTGCTATCATGATGGCTGCTACTGAAAGAAAGAAGAAGCTCTGAGCTTGCAGCCTCTCTTCTGCTACCAGAAATAGTTTAGATGGATCTCCTTTTCACTCTTGACTTGCAGTGTGATGCGCTGATATCCAAAGTGGCCTTCTTGGTGTCTTTTTTCTTATTGATGAGTAAAAGTAGTTCCATTTAAAAGGGGAATGGCATAATGCCGGTTTTAGGATCAACAAAAAGTAAATGTTAGTGGTAGTAGTAACTCAAGAGGGTGTGCTTTCTTTTACTTATCTTTATAAATAAAAAAGGGTGTGGTTTATTCTGTTCTGATGTGCAATTTTGTTTAGGCGATCTGTGGTCTGGATCTGAGGGTGGTTCCATCAAGATCTGGCCTTGGGAAGGAATGGAGAAATCGATTGCTCTGATAAATGAGGAAAGGCACATGGCTGCTTTGTTGATAGAGAGGTCATACGTGGATCTAAGGAGCCAAGTTATGCATAATGGAACAGGCAATAGCATATTTTCTGTTGATGTCAAATATATGCTGTCTGATCGCTCTGGAGCAAAAGTTTGGACGGCTGGTTATGTGTCATTTGCACTTTGGTAAGTACCTTCTGAATCATTTTGGAGACGAAGTTCTCCATTTATTTTGTTTTGGTAGTTTTTGCATTGTTAACACCATTTACTTTAGAATCACTTAATGTTACAATGAACAAACGTAATAATGGTATGCTTACCACCTTTGAATTCGATTAATCCTCAGCCATTCATCAATACACTCACAGAGGCATGTCTTTAGTTTAAGATGGATGTGCTAGTCTTGAATTTCTGTCATATTGTTTCGGGCATGTGAAGAGGAGGTGTGCAGATGCATCAGTAAGGAGTTTGTTGACTAGAGCAAGAGTTAGGAGAGGTAGAGGTTGGTCAAAGAAACATTGGCGGAGGTGATTAGATAGGATATGACAACTTCAGATCACTGAGGACACGACCCTTCATAGGAAGGTGTGGAGGTTGAGGATCAGGTAGAAAGTTTGTAGATATCCGAGTGTTGTCGCCCGTTAGATGGGAGAGGCAGGGTGCTAGCCCATCTCCTCACAACCTTATTAGTAGTACTGACTCCGTCCATTTTTACTTGTCTAGTATTGACTTGGCACACCCTTTAAGGAGCAATAAATAGATTGACAATTTTACTGTATCATCCTTTGAATATAATAAATTCAATGCTTTGTGTGAAATGATTATTTAATAATAAGGGTAAATTTGGAACTAAATGATAAATTATCTCTTGATTTTCTAAACTAGACAATTAAAAATGGATATCTATTTTTAGTATAGTGGATTAGTAAAAGTGGACGGATGGAGTAGTATTTTAGTAGTCATGTAGTTTCTTATTCTGGGGTTTATCGGAAACAACCTCTGAGAGGTCTGTGTACACTCTACCCTCCCCAGACTCCACTGTGTTTGGGACTACACTAGGTATGTTGTTGTTGTAGTTTCTTATTCTTCAAGGTGTTTTACAGTATTTTGCTTTATTTGCTTTGATATTTTGCTGGCATATTTTTCTTGCAACCCTACTTCTAATATCTTCTCTTTTGATCTGAGGGTCTATCGGAAACAACCAATCTACCCCACAAAGGTAGGGGTAAGGTCTGCGTACATCTTACCTTCCTGAGACCCCACTTGTGGGACTACACTGGATATGCTGTTGTTGTAAACCTGTAGTGCATCTGATAGATTATATTTGCATGTCTAAGGTTTTGCTCTGTTAGATTTTGTGTGTGTTCTGAAATGAAATCTAATTTTCAGGTCATCTGGTTCTGATATGTTGATCGTTTCTTGTCAATTGCTTTTGCCTTGCAGGGATGCACGGACTCGAGAGTTACTCAAAATCTTTAACACAGATGGTCAGGTTGAAAATATATTAGCAGCAGTAGATCCTGTAATTGAAGATGAAATGAGGATGAAAGTTGTGTCCAATTCAAAAAAGGACAAGTCTCAAAGTTCTATCGGCTTCTTTCAGCGTTCACGCAATGTTATCTTAGGAGCAGCTGATGCTGTCCGTAGGGTTGCGGTAAAAGGAGGATTTGGAGAAGATAACCGGAGGACTGAAGCGTTGATCATTACAGTCGATGGAATGATATGGAGTGGATGTTCAAATGGATTACTTGTCCAATGGGATAGAAATGGCAATCGCTTGCAAGATTTCCAGTATCACACATTCTCTGTTCAATGCTTATGCACATATGGGTCACGGATTTGGGTAGGTTATGCTAGTGGTTATATTCAGGTATTGGATCTTAGTGGTAATCTACTTGGAGGATGGATAGCTCATAGTAGCCCTGTAATAGATTTTTCTGTGGGTGGAGGTTACGCTTTCTCTTTGGCTAATCATGGTGGTATACGGGGTTGGAGTGTGATATCTCCTGCACCACTGGATGGTATTCTGCGTTCGGAGTTAGCTAGCAAGGAATTTTTGTATACTAGGCTAGAGAATTTTAAAATATTGGCTGGTACATGGAATGTTGGACAAGGAAGAGCTTCTCCCGATTCACTTATATCATGGTTAGGTTCTGCAGCAGCAGATGTTGGCATTGTTGTTGTTGGCTTGCAGGAGGTGGACATGGGTGCTGGTTTTCTTGCAATGTCTGCTGCTAAAGAATCAGTAAGATTTCTCTTTCCCTCTTTTCTCCCCATCCCAGCTGTCCTCTCTTCTCTCTCTAAACTGGTGTTACTTTCTTCTCTCAGAAATGTCTAGATAGTTGTTCGACTAAGCTATAAAATGGTAAGAACCCTGTAAATGAGAGGAAGAAGTTTTTAATTGGCCAGTGACTATATGGAGGAGAAGAGTTGTCAAAGTTTTAGTCACACTTGAAAGTGCTTCTAATGCTCAAGAACATTTATTTTTGTTATCGCATCCAAACACCATATAGTCACTCATTTTCTTAAGACCATCAAACCTCTCTTGCTGGAGGTAACTTTGTATGCTGAATGAAGCCATGGGCAAGATACTGATAATTTTGATTGGTAGCTAGACAGGATAAAAACAAGTTACTACAAAAAGTTCATTTCTTATTAGCTAATCTGCTTTTATATATTTGTGTGTGTGTATTCAACGTAGAATATGAGAACCTTCTAACGATGCCAGGGTCTAAAGGATGCTAATTCATGCTTGTCTTCTCTCTAGGTTACGTTAATTGTCAATTATTAAAAAAAGTTATATCTTTATCAAAAAAAAAAGTTATATGAATTTTCTTTCCTAAAACTGATTGACCCTAAGAATGGTCAAAATATCATCTAGTGAGAAACTTATCACTAGAATGATTTCATGATCTACTTGAACATACTGTTTTTCCTTCTGTTCTTTCTCTCAGTGCTTTAGTCCGTGAAATATTATTCTCAATATACCAACTACAGAAATGTCATAAATAGAAAAGCTGGGGTTTGTACTTATCTGGAAAGAAAAGGCGCAAATACAAGGAAATAGATCACCCTGTCCTGATAGTAAAGACAAGACATAACTACTTTATATCATCAAAGTGTCTTTTTAATGTTGTAAATTACATGTAATTTTATATTATGGCTCTAGTTAAACTCAAAGAGCCTTTTTAGGATAAAGATAATGTGATCTAGACTTGCATCTTCCTATTTAGCTGTGGGTTACTTTTTTCTATCCGTCCTGGTTTCTGTTCCTATGGCAGTTGCATTCTTTGTTATACTATAACCCTTTAGACATACTAATAAAAGAGATGAAGATTTGTAACATTTTAAAACACATTTCAGATGCAGGTGGGTCTTGAAGGAAGTACTGCTGGTCAATGGTGGTTGGAAATGATTGGAAAAACCTTGGATGAGGGATCAACTTTCATCCGTGTTGGCTTCAGGCAGTTGGCGGGCCTGGTTATTTCTGTCTGGTAGGTATTGCTTATGGATCCTGATTCCAGTGCACAAACCTTGGGTAACTTTGGTATTTAGCTTTTAAGCTGACGTTGTCAGCTCATACTATTGGGTTCTTTGTGTTCTGCTTCAGAGGACCCACATTAGGTTTCACATGACTTGATATGAAATGTGAATTCAATATATGGCTGGTAACGAGAAGTTTACAATCTTTAGATACCCACATCAAGAATTTTTTCGTCAACACCAACCTCAAGATGCAATATGTTTGTACTAAATAACTTTTCTTTGCATCTTCTCTTTCGACTTAAAGCACGAGTTCCAGCTATTTTGCATATGAAAAAAGACAGACCATTTAACCCTAACTCATCCTTTATTCCAATTATGGAACACAATTTGTAGTCAGATGAATGAAGTCAACTTTCCTGATTATTTTTTATGTAAACTAGGGTTAGCACGTTCAATTTGATGTCTATCTTAACAATTTCCTTTTGATGAATAAATGATCTAATGAGCCGGGGCCTCTAACTTCATCAGAAAAAGAAAAAAAAAGATCTGGGGCCTCTATTTGTACACATGTCTGATATCTGTAAATCAAAACTATTGTTCAGGGTCAGAAGAAATATTAGTCGTTATATCGGCGATGTTGATGTTGCAGCAGTACCTTGTGGTTTCGGGCGTGCAATTGGGAACAAGGTGTGGTTGTGTTCTCCTTTTTGCTGTTTCTTGATGGATCTAATTATATTATGCTGAAAGTTGAGAAAAAAATAATTGTTTGGTGGTGACTAGTTGTATTTAGAAACATAAGAACAGAATTAGGTAAGTTATGATTTAGAACTTCTCTCTTACTTGGAATCACCCTACAACAATTCCTAGGCTTTTGTCATAAAATTAAGCATGATTTCTTCCTGGGCTTTTTTGGAATGTCTTGTTGAAAAATGGGCAACATAGGGAGTCAGACCTAAGTCAAGCTTGTGCTGAAAAAGAAAAAGCCACCAAAAGTACATTTACAGCTCTTTAATACACTAGGGAAAGGAGCACAATGCTATCAGAATACAATTATTCTAACTGTAAGTTTCTTCATATGAACACTGATAATACTACCATAATCTTGAGCTTCCATTGAAACAATTTGCGTGACCCTTATTATGCAAATGTGGGAGTTACTAATCACCATTCCTTAATTCTTTTGGTGTTTTTGACGAGTATGGATACCATTCTCTTATTTGTGGTATTAATTTTGGTTGAGGTCCTCCAAACAGGGAGCCGTAGGATTGAGGATGAGAGTGTATGATCGTACTGTGTGCTTTGTGAACTGTCACTTTGCTGCACATCTAGAAGCTGTCAGTCGCCGGAATGCTGATTTTGACCATGTTTATCGAAGTATGATCTTTAGTCGACCATCAAACTTTCTCAATGCTGCAGCTGGTATGGTGCCATACCTATTCTCAGCTTGCTTGCTTGCCTGCTCTATGTTTTTAATCTGGGTTGCTTATGGTTCTCGGTTGCCATTGGTACTTCTTGTTGCAGCTGGTGTCTCATCTGCAATTCAAATGCTTCGCAGTGCAAATGTATGTACTTAAATTGTACTCCCTCCGTCCCTTTTTAGTTGTCATGGTTCCCTTTTTTAGAGTCAAACAATAAGAACTTTGACGAATATATTGCGATGTATTTTTTCATCATATTGATGCAAAAAATTGCAATTTATAGTACTTTTCGTATAGTTTTTGATTATGTAAATTTTTAGTTTAATTAATGTAATCTAATTTAACTTTGAAAATTAGTCAAATTGACTTTCGAAAAGCGCAACATGACAACTAAAAAGGGATGGAGGGAGTAATAGTCTAGTCTATAATAGTCTTCTTAAAATATTTGCTTCCTTCTTTGGAGCAGTATATTTCAATTGGTACAGAATAAAAAAAACATTGAATTATGCTTGTCAGGGTGCGTTTAACTCTGCAGAAGCAACTCCTGAGCTTTCTGAGGCAGATATGGTTGTGTTTCTTGGTGACTTGAACTATCGGCTTGATGGCATTTCTTATGATGAAGCAAGAGATTTTATTTCCCAAAGGAGCTTTGATTGGCTTAGAGAGAGGGACCAGTTGCATACAGAGATGGAAGTTGGGAATGTCTTCCAAGGAATGCGTGAAGCAGTCATCAGATTTCCTCCAACATACAAATTTGAGAGGCATCAAAATGGCTTAGCAGGTACCTGTAGCTATCAGTTCTGCATTTGACTTTCATATTTTCTAGACAGAATGTAAACGCTTCCCTCTCTCACCTGCTCTCTCTATCTCTCTCGCCCTTCCTGTGTTTCTCTCTTCTGAATGTCTGATTTGGTTATAATGTCTCATTTAAAGGGTATGACTCTGGTGAAAAGAAGCGGATTCCTGCCTGGTGTGACAGGATTTTGTATCGTGATAGCCGTTCCACTTCAGGTTCCACTTGCAGCTTAGATTGTCCTGTCGTCTCATCAGTTCTGCAGTAAGTTTTTCATATAATGTTTCTGTGGCTTTTATTTTTCTTCCTCCAGTTCATTTTGTTTTTCTTTCTATTAAGTAAGACCAAAAATTGGTGTTTCATCTCTCATTTCTCTATTTGCTTTTCAAT